>PVJA010033494.1:0-23273 GCA_004027025.1 Myocastor coypus | reverse complement strand
TCTTTTTTTTTTTTTTTTTTTTTTTTTTTTTTTTTGTCTTTTTGAGGCAGGGTCTCGCTATGCAGTTCAGGCTGACCTTGAGCTCACTTTTGTAGCCCAGGCTGGGCTGGTCTCGAACTCACACCAGTCCTCCTGCCTCAGCCTCCCAAGTGCTGGGATTACAGGTGTGCGCCACCATGTCCAGCTGGACTGCCCATATTCTTTTTATATCATTTGTATTGATTCCTTCTTTCTCATTGATTCCTATTAATCTCACATTGTTCATTTTTGCATCATCTCACAGATGTTAAATTATTTTTTCCGGCATCCTGGTTGTTTTTAAGAGATCCTTTCTTATTTTTTGAATAGCTGCAACTGTGTCTTTAAGATCTGAAACTCTATCTTCATTTTCGTTCATATAGCGTTGCCAGCTTGTGATTAAGATTTTATTTTCTTGTATATCTCTTTGAAACTATTTCATATGGTCTATTTCTTCCCTATATTGCTCATTTTTCCATTCTCTAATTTTTTATTACTATCTTCTTTAGAGGCATTACTAAGTCTTTCATTATAGTTATCCTTTCTTTTTCTACTTCAGAGATTATTTCTGCTGTCATTTCCCCTCTGTCTTTCTGCAGTTGTTTCTTTACTTCAGGCGCTATTAATTTAGAGATGTCTTTTTTTCGTCAGTGGTTATTTCTGATCTGATTTCCTCTATACTTTTCTGCACTTTTTAAACTTGAGACTATTAACTCAGAGATTTCTTTTTTTACTTCAGAAGTTATCTCCAATCCGAGTTCCTCTATATGTTTCTGCATTCATTTGTTTACTTCAGATGCTACTAATTCACACATTTCAGTCACATGATTTACATTTTATTCTGTTTTAGTATCTCCTGTATTTGTTCTGGATGGCCTCAGGAACTGAGATTGCACTTTGCTCCTTGTCTTTATCATTCTTTATAACAGTGATCTCTGACCTTTGGTGCAGAACTTTGGTGAAGTTATGCCGTTAGTACCTACTGAAATTTGAGTCTGGATTTACCAAGTTTGATCTTGTCCAGATGTGCCTGGTTGGGTCTGGCTGCTGTGCTCAACTTCTTCCTGCTGCAGCTTTTGGGGGAAAACCTGCCGTGCTCCTCTGGCAAGAAGCTCAGCTCCTGGCTTAGCCGGTAGGGTCTGACCCCCAGCCTCTCTGCAGGGAATTTTGCTGCAGGGTTCCACAGCAGATGCTGGAGTTGAGTACTGGGAGAGGTAGAAGTTCCGGTGGCACAAGTGCGCAGGCCTAGTGTTTTTGCCTATGTGCCTCCCAGTGACAAGCTGTGGGCAGGAGTGGAGTTCTGGCAGTGATGCAGGGGCCACAGGCCAAGAGGTCCTACCTGCGCACCCACTGGTTGGTTAGGGCTGCTGTTGGCAGGGGCTGAGTTCCAGTGGTGGTGTGGGGGCTGCAGGTCAAGAGGTCCTACTTGTGCACCTGCCACTCAAACATTTATATTTTCTATGGAATGTATTTATTTACTTGCCTAAATGTTCAGTGAAGAAAACTAAACATTTTAGGATGGACTTAACACAGAGTTAACATAAAACATTGACAGAATCCCTTATCTTTTGAATACTGTATTGATAGAATTATATCAAATAATCTAATTATTATTTAGATTAGTCTGTGCCTTCATTGAAGGCCATTTATAAGACAAAAAGAAATCCTCCAGATCATAGCATAATGTTGTATATTGTTGGGTTGGAGCAGTCAGATGTGCAGGGTTTATAAATTTAACTCAACTGCATTTTTCACTTGGGGTTATCAATTATGGAATGAGCCTCTAGAGCTATGCTATCTTCCCCTGTACCTCAGGCTCATCTGATGTGGATTTCTTGTAAACACGTGAGGCCCTAAGTGAGCCGAGGAAAGACATGTAGCCTGCTGTTGTTGCAGGAAAGTCTATGTATGTCGATTAAGTTAATTGATAGTTCTGTTCCTATCAACTGCATCCTGACTGACTGACTGCCTCTTGATCTATACATTTCTGGAAGGCTTTCTGAAGTCGGTAACAGTGGATTTGCCTGTTTCTCCTGTCATCATTGTCCCTTTAGCCTTTTGTATTTTGACACCTTGATTAGGTGCATCCATGCTCAGTAGTATTTGTGGCTGCTGTGTCTTTTTGTGAGGAAGCCCTTGCTTTTGCCCAGTTTCATGAAGATTTTCACTGAATGTGGAGTTCTAGTTAGTGAGTTTCCTGCAGTATATCCATCCTGATTCATACTTTGTCCCTGTATAGGTAAGATATTTCCTTCCCTTCCTCTGATTTCTTTTTAATAGGCTTTCTGCAGTGTTTTAAGACAGCATGCCTAGGATTATATTGTGTGTTTGTTTGGGGCATTGGCCTTGCATAATGGCCTCAAGTGTGCCAGGTACATGGCTTGAGATCATTAACATTAGGAATTCTTGGGCATTATTGGTTCGAATGTGTTTGCAGCACAGTTACTCTTTCTGGAGCTCCCACTACATTTATGATGCACATTTTGACAGTGTCCCATGCTCTTCAGCTGTCCTGATTCGTCTCTTCCACTCCCACACTTCTTCTTGGAAGAAGCTTCCACTGACTTGTTCTTCGGTTCCTTGTCACCTTACTAGCAGTGTCCACTGTGTGGAAGTCCCTTTGGAGACGCCTTCCATTTAAGTTAGAGTGGCTTTGTTCTCTAGCATTTCATTTTGATTCTTCCTTAGAGTTTCATCTCTGATTACATGTCCTACCTAGTTTTGCGTATTGCCTGCTATTTGTGTAATTTGAGTATCTGTTGTATCTGACTTTGGTGCTTGCTTTTACATCTAAGACCATGGTTTCGTTTTTGTCTGATTTTTCTTGTTTCGTACTGTATGCCATGTTATCATTGCTGCTAGTGCTGTGGAAAACTCTGTATGTTGTATCAGGTGATGGAGATTGGACTGGGTAGCTCTTGAGTTTAAACATTTATGGCCACATGAGTAAGAACTGTGCTACACATACATTTATTGATTTATTTATTTGCAAAAGTGGGGATTGAGCTCAGGCCCTTGCCCTTGCCAGGCAAGCCCTTATTCTACTAAGCTATCCCCCCAGCTATGTCTAATTTGATGGTATGGCTGTGATGCCAGGAGATCAAACCTTAGTCTTTTTGCCCACTTTCATCTTGGGGCTGAGACATTCATACACATTTCTCAGATGTCCACCTTTTCTTCTCTCCCTTCTTAGGTGAGACAAGAGGGTAGAAAGAAGGTGTGGCAGCATGAAAAGTAGCCCCAGTCCAAGTGGGAGCAGTGGGAGGCGTCCACCCCTAAGGGGAGCAGCTCATTCCTTGGACAGTGTCTTTTCTAATGAGGTCTTTGAGCTGATCTTACAGTAACGATTTTTCCCCAAAACCAAGAGGTGTTCACACCTTGGGAGTTAACCGGGACCAAGGGTAGGGTTTCCGCAGCACAGCCTACTACAGGCAGCCACTGCACCAGGCTGGGCCACAGGTGTTGCTGCTGCTCTGGGGCTGGCAGCCACCTCTGCAGACTTGCTACATTGTCCTTTAAGTGTTGCTGTCAGTTGTAGGCTCCGGTGCCTTACCTCCAGGTAACTAGATCTACCTATGGTTGATTCAGGGTCACCTGTCTCTCCAGATTTGGGGACAGTGGTTTGTTATGCAAGCTCAATTTTGTAATTGGTTCCAAAAATTGTTGGCTTTCAGTTTGTTCAGTTTGTTGTTTTTCACAACTGTAAGCATAATGGCTTTCTTTTTTTTTTTTTTTTGTCTTTTTAAGACAGGGTCTCACTATGCAGTGCAGGCTGGCCTTGAGCTCACTTTTGTAGCCCAGGTTGGTCTTGAACTCACACCGATCCTCCTGCCTCATCCTCCCGAGTGCTGGGATTACAGGCGTGCGCCACCACGCCCGGCTAGCATAATGGTTTTCTTTGCATACAGAAAGTGAAACCCGACATCACTCCTAGGTAATAAATTTATTTAACCTATAAATAAGTATGACACTAACAGATTCCTGACAAAATTTAATGCTATAGTTGACTGATTATAAACACTGAGTTCTACATACATTGTATAGAATTATTAAAAACTAGTTTTATATATGTTGTAATTACATGTAAAATGAATTATTTTCCTATTTAAAAATATATATATATATTTCACTCACTTTATACATTTTTATTGCATAATTACCATATTTTAAGCACTCTCATTACAGACTATGCCTTGTGATTTAAAAAGATTATCTGCTAGAAATCAAAGTTCATTACCTTGGTACTTGAAAAAGCGTGTCATTAGGGATCAACCTGACAGTCTGTCTGAAAAATAATTGGAAAAACTCTGTTTCACTTTTTTATTTGCAGAAAGGGGAAGTTTCCAATAAATTTTCTATTTAATAGCTCACATAGCCATTTACAGAGCTCTAGGATTTTCTAAATTATTACAAAGAAATTAAGTTCACCACAGTTTTTTTCTCTAATCCAAATAAATTGAATTTTTGTCCTTTCATCTGTGTTCATAATTCAGAGACTTGTAAATTGTGGCAAAATTCCTGTCTGTCCTGAATATTAAATATAAATGATAACATTTTTCCTTGAGCAATACACTGTGTCATTTTTGAAGCAGAAACATTGCACACACAAAGTCATCACATCCCTTTAGGTTTGGTACTTTCTTTCAGTTTTAGTAGATTAGCGTCTACGTGTAGCAACACAGATCAACAGAAAAATATGAATAAATGCAGATAGAAAAGAAAGTGAGTTTAGTTGGGTAGCTTTTAATCTCTCTAAACATCTAAGTATGTAAAACACAAATACATACACAAAATTTATGGAGGTGTTCCTGAAATATATGACAGTTCCTAAAAGAAGGCAAAATAAAAGTTATGGCAGGTTCCCCAGGAAACCAAGAGGTGTGCCCCAGGGATGGTGGTGCACACCTGTACTCCCAGCACCCGGAGGCTCAGATAGGAGGGTCACTGCGTATTCAAGGCCGGCCGCAACTATGCAATAGCATCTGTCAAAAAAAAAAAAAAAACCCAAAAGACGAAATCAGGGACATAGAGCTTAAAGGCATCGGTTCCAACCTACGGTTTGCCCAAGTTCATGTGACTTTGAGTCCCTTACTCCCTTTCTTTCCTTTTATAAATTCCTTGATAACTGAGAATATTAGTCTAGGTAGATAGCAGGAGTGCTTTTAGATCATAAATCACATAATTCTGTGTCACAGTCCACGCCAAGCTTATGCAATTATGCAGTTAGTTTTGTGGATATCTTTAATGAGCCATTCGTAATCAGACTTGTCTGAGTCTCCCTCTTATATTTTTTCTGTGTTCTGTGTTGGAAAGAGTAGGAAAAACCTCAGTAAGAAGGCCAATGTTTGTCCCTGCATGCAGTAGCTGTGGTTTTCCTGCATCCAGTGTCACAGCCCGTGTGACATCTAAGCCAAGTAGAGGGTGCTCACATGTAACAGCGGTGGCGTCAGCAGGACAGAGGGCTCACTCAGACTGTCTCTGCTTCCTGCCATAGTTCTCTGTGCAATTTACTTCCTTAGCTTAAGGCAGCCCAACCATTTTTTAAAAACATCTGTGTACATCTGATTACTTACCAACTTTACCTACCAGTCATAGTCCATTACAAATGATTTCTTCTGGAACAGCCGACTAGCAAGCCCTATATGTCAAAACTTTTGATGGGGAAAGAGAGCAGGAAGAACAGTGAAATCCTAAGGTAAGCACTACCTGGGAAGGGTAGGTGTGGGTCTCTAGGTATGTTTATATCAGACCAGATATAAAGATTTATATTTACCTATTACATGGTGTAGGGTAAAGTTCAGGACTTGAGGGCTTCCTGTGAATGGTGTACAAAGGCCAGTAGTTGTTAAGAAGAGTATAATTTTTGTAATTTCTTACAGAGTACAACTCCTTATGCAGTTAGTTCCTTTAAACGGTAGAAAGTCTCTGGGAAGCAGCAGGTTCCCTGGTCACATGCTGTGGGCACTTTTGCAGGCTGTTGCCATAGTCTAAGAGGCGAGGTGTGTGCAGGGACAGTGGCTTTACTGGATCAACATTTCTTAGCCACATTCGCATTTAGGGTCTCTTTAACTGCAGTACCTCATGGGAATTTGGAAAATGCTGCCCCAGAGCAGTTTCTGATTGTAATAATTACTACTCCACTAAGTCGTCCCCAGTGTAATTGGGACTCGCTGAATGTCACTCTGCTCAGGCATTCAGAGTGCTTTGTGATATATGGTGTTCCCTACCCACAGAGTTAAGCTCAAAACCTAATTAAAAACAAATCTTTAAATATGCATTGGCGTTTTCCACCGTTTGCCTTAAATTAATGAAATGTTGGCTTTTTATTTCCTATAAATGCCATTTTTAAGTGGCACTGTACTCCCAAAATTAATGAAATGATTTAATTTCAACTTAAAGGAAACTCTTCTCACACTTCCAAGGTGGTTACCTTTCCAAAGAACAGAAGAGGAGACATTCTGTTTTCTTTTCCTGAGCTGTCCTTTCCTTTCCTTTCCTCTTTCTTTTCTTTTTATCTTCTCGCTTCTTTTTCTTTTTTTCCTTTAGTTGTTTGCACAATAGCATAGTAACTATCTTGTTTTTAAATCAATTTACAGTATAATCAAATGTTTGTCTTTTCTTACTTATTTCTACATTAGATGACAGAATATATTTTAAAGTTTTCTTAGTTCACAAGAAAAGACAGGAAGTTATCTTTATCTTGCTGTACATGTAATGACGGGATAAAGTGATCTTTTAAAACGCAATACGTAGTAGGCTGGGTAGAATTAGTCATAGTTGTCATAAATAATAAGTAACAATGAGCTTTATAACAGGCCTGTTTCTTTCTCAATATAATTTCATTTAATAATTATAACTTACAATGTGACAGAGTGCGTTGTCTGTCTGTGGACTTATTTCCAGAAAGCCACGCTAGTGTGGTCTCTTTGCTACAGGCTGGGAGAAGCCTTTCTTCTTATCTTCTTCTCCCTCCCATGCCTCGCCACACTGTCTTCCATTCCTGCCTCTTGGGCAGGAAGGTTCTTTCCCATGACAGAACTGGAAGGGCTTCCGCTGCGTGCCTCTACCTGTGAGTGCTTCACTCAGACTCGGCATCCTCAGATTCTTTCTCCCCAGGTTACTCTCATCCCTCTTATACTTCAGATGCCTGTTTGCTTTTTATAACTATTGCCTTTGCTTGACAATTCTTTTTGCTCCATATCTTTTGTTGTCCTTTGCCTCAAAAATTCTCTCTTTTACTGCCAGGCTTCTGGAAAATGCAGCGGTAGCGGGTCTTCTTTTCCTCCCTGTGCCTGTAAGCTGCACTGCAGCCAGGCACTGCCTAGTCTGGGCCTCCCTTTCCGTGCAGGGACTGCGGTAGAACCAGGAGGCCTGTGCCTGGCGTGGTTGTGGCCCAGGCTGGCGCTGGCACCGAGTTTCAGGTGTGCGAGGTATCGTTGCCAAACTGATGAATGAGAGAGTGAATGTGTTCTTATGTCAACTATTCAAGGAAAAAAAAGTTACAATGTGTAAGTACAGAGCCCTTTGGCTTGGAAGAGCAGTTGAGTAGATTATGGAGTATTCCCTTAATTCTATAAATGTAACCACTACATAGGCATTTTTTATTTTTATTTTTATTTTTTATTTTTATTTATTTATTTATTTTGCCTTTTTGAGACAGAGTCTCGCTATGCAGTTGAGGCTGGTCCTGAGCTCACTTTTGTAGCCCAGGCTGGTCTCGAACTCGCACCAATCCGCCTGCCTCAGCCTCCCGAGTGCTGGGATTACAGGCGTGAGCCACCACGCCCGGCTACATAGGCATTTTTAAAAACAATTGTGTATATTGATATAATATCTAAGTTTTGCTTCTTTACAAATCTCTTTTCAAAAATGTCTAAGGATAATTGACTTTTATTTATTTATTTATTTCCTGCAGAATAAATAGATATGAAGAGCACACTTCGTGAACTACAGAGCGAAATTGTTTCAGAAAGGAAAAGGTGGCAGCCATGGTGATGCTTAACTGTAATCCCAGCACTTTGGGGACTGAGGCAGGAGGCCTGTAAATTCAAGCCCAGGCTAGGCCACCTAGTGACTTAGTAAGGCCCTGCCACACAATGAAAAGTGAAGAGAGCTGGAGGACGTGGCTCAGCACCAAGGCCTGGAGCTCTGCAGGCAGCAAGGATAGCTCAGAGGTGGGAGAAAGAAGACTACCGATGCTGGGAGATCACCTCCCTTGCTCCTTGCGGTAGGAACGCATGCACCCTGTGTGCTCGGGGCTGGCACCGCAGCTTCCTCTGAACTGGCTAGGGGAGAGTAACTTAGGAGCAGGGGGCAACTACAGAACTGTGCATGCCTATAAAATCTGCAGCCTGAGACTGCCATTAGCAAAATCTCCTGCTTGTAAACCTTTCTAGGAATTGAGAAGCCTTTGGGTGTCTGAGTAGCTCACAGATAATAACCGTATTAACTGGCATGGCAAAATTGACATATATCAAACAACAGTCACATAAAATACAAACCATGGATCTCAGCCTGGGTTTTCAGTATTTGTAAATGATTATTTATTGCTGATTCACATAAAACAGTTAGCTTTAATAAGATGCTTTTTCTTACAGCACTGACTTTTTCTCTGTGCATGATTTTATAAAGCAAGCAGTTTCTTTGGAAGCATTGTACACATTATGGTAAACGTCCTTGAATTCATTTATGTTGTTAAATAGACCAATTGATAGATGGATAGCTCTTCTTGAGCTATAGAGCACAGTTTCTCAAATTTCTTCTATGCTGAACGCTCTTACATCAGGGGATTAATAGGTGACAGGTGAGAAAGACAATGAGGAGTTTGCAGAATCCACTAACTCAGGAATCAACAGATTGAATAAAAGTCAAAGACTTTCTTTCCTTCTCAAAGTTTTTAATATTTAATGTATATGGTGGACCCTCCAGGGTGACATAGGGTGTGTGCACTTCCAAGAATCTCCCTGCAGAACAGGCCTTTCATTGAAAATCATGTATAAGCATGGGACATATTTTCTACCACTGACATAGTGTCTCTAATTGGAAAAATGCTATTAATGTAGCATAATTGTTATTACATTTCTGTCATAAACATTGTACATTGAAAGGATACAATGAGGAAAGACACGCATCTTGCCGTCACCCCAGAGCCCGGCTGTCAGGGGAGCCACTTCATGGTTCACCTGGAAAGTGTAACAGCCTCACATTGTGTGACACATGCTGAGAAGGAAGCCAACAGAGTCCGTCAAGATGGGGATCGCAGCAGGGACAGTGGGCAGGAAGGCTCCAGGCTCGCGGCAGCTGGCTGCATGGAAACGGGCAGAGGTAGGCTTCTGCAGCAGCCAGCTCCCTGGCTAAAGAAGGAATGGCGTAATGGTACTGGAGGGAAGAGAGGCACTTTTGACGCACATGCAGGACCATGTGAACCCACAAGCCCAAGCACAGGATCAAGCATGGCAGGGTAGACAGGATCCAGATCCTACAGAGCTTAAGTTTCAGAATTAGGGAGCTTGGAATTTCTCCTGTGTGCTTTGAGAGTTTCTGATGAAATCCTAACCAGTGAGCTGTGCTGTCTGATTTATACCGTGAGGTTGCTTTTGTGCTTGGTTGACAGTGGGCAAGAGCTCAATGGCAGAGGACCAGTGAGGAGGCTGTTGCTGTCCAGATTTTGAGATGAAGGATGAAAGGGATAGTGTGCTCTTGCACCCTAGACAGAGCTGCGCGCTTTCCAGGGGGAAGAAAGAGAGAGGTAGCACACCAGCGTGACCTGGATCTCCTTGCTCCTCTGTTCTGACTGTAACACAGAACCGGTGCTACATAGCACTGCTTTGTGCAAAAATATATAAATGAGACTTTCTCAAGTTTGGCTTGTTTTGATGCAGTGCTCATAAGACTTCCAAAATGAGCAACATACTGTGTAAAATTCCTTGAAGTCATTCTTCCCTCCGCCTACTTTATCCATCTTATTCCAGTGTTTTAATTTATTTCAGTTAGTTTCACTTGGAACAAGCCTCATTGGCTTTCACCTTAACTAAGACAGTATTGTAGGGGGGGTGCAAATGAAAATTAAATTACAAGGATGAGAAGTAAGGACATGTTGGCAGGGACTTGCCACTAGAGTGTCCTCTCTTATGGCCGCCCTTATTACTGTCATTTATACCCACCAGATGTTAGTTGTTAACATTTAAATTGTGCTTCATACTGCCTTTGGGCTTAGTGTCCGTGATGAAAAGCCTAAACTAAGTTGTGAAGGAGACTCCTCTGTGTGGAATACTTGTACCTCATGTGAGTGTTGTGCAGTACTAAGGAATGTTTAGTTTCCCTCCTTGAATTTATGTGTGTATGTATGTATGTATGTATGTATGTGTTTAGGACAGGGTCTACAGGGTCTCACTACTGTGTAGATCAGACTCTGCAGATCCTCCTGTTTTTGGCCTCCCAAGAGCTGGGATTACAGGTGTGCACCACCATGCCCAGTCTCAATCACCTTCTCAGTGTGCCCTGTGGGCAGGGCTGGCACAGCATGCCTGGGATCAGACCCTACCGCTGTGCTCTGCCTAAGCAGGCACTTTAATCTGCTGAGCTATCAAGCTGGCCTCACTTGTTCAATTTAAATTACCCGTATTTTTATGTTAACCACATGTTTTATGTTAACCGAATTTGAGGTTTAATGAACATTTTTAAGAAACTAAACAGTCTGACTTAGCACTTAAAATGCATATACACCATGCATTTACAAGTGGAATTTCCATGAAACTCCATGCTTAGGAAAGCTCTCTTGGATTTTCTAAGATTCCTGAGTGAATGCAACAAGTTATTGGAATTCAAGTATAGCACAGTAACATCTCAGCTCACAAAGATTCGCACCAGTTCACGCAACAATTTGGTTTGCAACATTTTGCCTCCATTGGTGAAGTCCCCGTGGGGTGAGGAGCAGGACTGCTGTCCCGTCTCCCCACAAGCTGGAGTGAGTCTGGTTCCAGAGCCCAGGCACACCCGGTGTTGGTAATATCAGTTAATACGAACAGCAGTCCATGTTTTTGCTTTTGACTTGTGCATTAAAACTCCTGCTGGCACCTGATAAATATGCATATTTTTATGCTTTCATGTGTCAGTTTAAAAAGGTTAAAAGAAATTTCATATAACATAAAACTTAATTCCTTTAAACCTAAGATTCCTACCAATTTGTTTCTTGCTTATTTAAGAACAGTTTATTTTATATTTTCCAAAGAATAAGACATTCTTATTTTATCTGTATAGCCAAATGTTTATTTAAGCTTCTTCTCAAATATGTAACATTTGTTATATTTTTTCCCTTATTATATTTTCTGGGATTATTTGTCATTTTCATGAAGTGCTTTCTTTACAGGTTTTGGGGGAAACTTTCCCAGAGGTCAACTTTCTTTACTGGCTTGCAGATATTCTTTACTATATTTACTTACTGAAGCCAGAATTTTAGACTACTTAGCATGCTAAGGATAGGTTTTGGTGAGAATTTGAGGGGTGGCTGGTGGCCTTAAGATGTCCCCCTGATGTAGTCGGTCTTTGCTGTGTGGCTGCTGTTAAAATTGTCTCTGTGTCTTTGCTAAGAGGTTTCATTCTGACCCCCCATGTAGATTTTGTTGTAGTTATCTCATGGGTGAAGACTGATGACTTTCACCAGTTCTGAAAGTTTGTCGGCCACTGTTTTGCCAGACATCTCTTCTGCCCCATTGTCCTGGTCTTGTCTTCTCAAGGTCTGATGAGACTTAGGTTAAGTCTTGTCATTCTCGTAGTATCTAGTAACCTTTCTTCCCATTCCGTTGCAGTGTTGCTGTAGCAGAAAATGCCTCCTCCGACACATACATACCAGTACACTTCGGTTTGTTAGTTGCCCCGGTGACAGTTCCTGTTGCAGTTCTGGTTGCTGCTTCAGTTAAATTACTGAACTGAAGTTGAATTTTTTGAAATTAAAAAAATTGGGGGAAAAAACCCCATTCTAACTCATTCATCTCTTGGTGCCATTTTATAGTGACTAGGGAAATAAAAAAAAAAAAAAAGTTTTACTGTCTTAGATTTAGTGACCCTTCAGTAACTCAGTGAAGCTGAGACTACAACTTGGGTTAACTCTTGCCTTGGAATTATTTTGTGTTCTATTTGCATCTCCTAAGTTAACTTTTTAAAATAATAAGTATATTTTTTAGAACAGTTTTAGACTTGAGAAAGTGTGGAGTGTTGTCCTGTTCCTGTGTTCAGCTTCCTCTATTGCTAACTTCTCAGTTAGTGTAGGACATTTATTACTGTTGAACCAACACTGATATGTTCTTTTTTTCTCATTTCAGAACTTTTACTTGTTTATGTATTTATTTTTATGGCTGGCTCAGCCTGCCCTGAGGGCAGGGCTGGCGCAGCATGTGGTGCCAGGGATCGAACCGCGGTCCCTACAGCTGCATAAGCCTTCCTAGGCAGGCGCTTTAGACAACTGAGCCATCCTGCGGGGCCCCAACACTGATATGTTCTTACTTGTGAGAATATATGGAGTTTTTAAGGCTTTACTTAAACTAATTGTATTGGGGTTTTTTTTGTTTGTTTTATTTTTGTTTGTTTGTTTGTTTTCCCTTCAGTACTCCAGAGTATAGGGGAGAAAAAATGTTCTGCGGTAAAATAAGTTTAGGAAATATTAATTTAAATAAAATTAGAATATTAGTTGAAAAACTAAAAACCTTTACCATGTGTAGGTTAAATTTCAGAATAGAGTCTTCAGTGTGTTGCATTTACCAAAATGATCAGTTAACTGAACTTCTGACATGTAGAACACTTCAAAGGACTTATGTCATAGAGGAAATCCTTTGGAAAAAATTTCCCTACATAATGGCTACTCATAGTAATCTTGATTTGATTACTATAGAGATCCCAAATCATTTAAGCTCAATTTCTTTAAAATAATTTCTGGAAAAATGATTGAAAAATGGATAATAGTGATTAGTTCCTCGAGGTATATACTGGGTAACAGTAAAAGAATGAAGATAAGGTCTATTTTTCTTGTGTGCTCTATTTTTTTTTTTTTTTACCAAGTATGTGCATCATCTATTAGAAAGTTAACACAGTTTTTGAAATTGCATTACCATAATTGTTGATGGTGTATGTCTATAGCAAAAATCTATTGTTGCTAACTGAAGTCATAAAAATAACCCTTCCTCAAGTAGGAGTTCATAAACTGCCTAACATAAAGGAATTAATACTTTAGAAAATAAATAATACAAAATAGTCTCAGATAAGATCATGCTGAGAAGTCAGGAAATTATTCTTCCAAGTTATTCATTTTATAATCTAATAAAATGAAGAGTGCCATGTGCCTTGCTGAATATAAATTTTAGCTTATAGAAATACTGTTATTGTAAAAGGTGGTTGCTCTGGAGAAGTTTTGCCAAATAATATCAGCATAAGGGCTCATTAACAATGTGCTCTGCGGGGAGGGATTCATCGCAATCGGGCTTCAGTGCAAAAAGCAGCTCTCTCAGCAATTTCACAGGGCACCATTCATCCAGATAAAGTGATTGTAAAATATTTGACCAAGGGGGCCTCTCTTGTACCACATTATTATAATTTATAGGACAGAATTAGAATGTACTGTGTGTATTTCTTTTCCATACACTTGTATTATTATTTTCATTGACCTTCCTGTTTGATACTTTCATGGGAAAGATACAGTGAGGCTTTCTTCTTGATGCCACATCACACAGCAGGGCACAGACACAGCAGTCTGGGGACTTACTCCGGGTTTCCCTCAGACTTCGGCACCGGCATCACCAATCTCCTGGCCCAACTTAGGAGCAGGATTAGCTACAAGATAAGAAGGCATCTCTAAGTATTTTTTTTAATGACAGTGTAGACAGAATTTCAGAATAGTCGTTTTAGAATCTTGCCTGGGAGAACAGACGTGGAGAGTAGTCTCCAGAGGAGATGCTGTGGCTTGGTCTCCTTCATTAATGTTCACTTGTACAGAAAAAGAAGAAATGCAGGTCCAGAAAAAAATTATTAACCATAACAAGTTTAACTTCAGAAAGTTAGGGGAATCCTTTCCAGAGGCTGCAGGTTCTATTGATTGATTGATTGATTGATTGATTGATTGTGGGACCAGCATTCGAACTCATGACCTTGCACTAGCCAGGCAGGCCCTTGTTCCATGGAGCTATCTCCCGAGCCCCGGCTACAGGTTCTTGCCGAGCAGGAGCCGTGCAGCCTTCACCAAGTGCTCCTGCGCTGCCTAGCTGGGCTGGCAGTGCCTGTGATCTCAAAAACCTCTGCACACTCTTAAGCATCAAGAAGTAGGGTGATGAGTCATTATTAAACACCACAGAACTTGCCATTTTGTGGTCAGTTCACTTCAGATATGTAGAGAAAAGTCATTTCCGTGAATAGAATAAAGATCATAATTGAATTCCGGTATTAGGCTTTCTATTGAGTTTCAGAACAGAAGCAAACAATAAAAACATCAAATGATTGAGTAGATCTCGTATAATTATGTACTCTTCACTTAAGTTGAATTTTTTATAGTTATAAATGATGAAGATTTTATGCTAGCATGAATGCTTAATAATTAATCAAAAGGAAATGTTGGTGCCAAAGAAATGGAGCAACATTGCATTCGTCCATTGTGGTTGGGCCTTGGCATGCTTTGCAACTGTGGACTGAGCAGTGTGTGGCCTGGGTGGAGCAGGGACCAGGAGAACAAGCCCCTGGAGCCTGCCCGGCAACAGCCTAGCATCAGTGAGCGGCTCCAGCTGCAGAGGCTGCCTCCTTGGCCTCCACAAAGCGCACACTAGACCAGACGGGGAACAGAATCCCAAGGAAGGAGGGAAGGAGAAAGGGAAATTGCACAGCTGCAAAGCATGACTCTGCTCAGCTCTGCCTTCTGTGCGAGTGAGTGAGTAGTCCAGCCTGCTTGTGCTCGGGATTTGGGGCCTTCACTGTACCAGAGGAAGGCTCAGCTTTATCCTCCCTGCCATGGTCCAGGCTCATCTTGGCCAAGTTGGAAAAAACAATCTACGGCAGCGGTTCTCAACCTGTGGGTCGCGACCCTGGCGGGGGTAGAATGACCAAAACACAGGGGTCACCTAAAGCCATCGGAAAATACATATTTAAACCCATGCTATGCCATGGTGAAATGTTATTTGTTAGAATTAGTAATAAATATTTCTCAACATATAATTAAATATTGTTTTTGTGATTAATCACTATGTTTAAATTATGTTTGATTTGTAACAATGAGAATACATAATGCATATCAGGTATTTACATTCTGAATCATAACAGTAGCAAAATTACAGTTTTGAAATAGCCACCAAAATTATTTTTTGGTTTGGGGTCACCACAACATGAGGAACTGTATTGTGGGATCATGGCATTAGAAACGTTGAGAACCACTGATCTAAGAGTTTTTCCAAAGTGCTCCAGTTCGCTGCACTTTCCTTCTCAGAAGTGCTCGAGGAATTCTGATGAGATTGTAAATTTCACTTGTTCAAACTAGTGATGTTCACTTGTTTGTCCTAGATGGTGGCTGTGCATTTTTTCTGCCAGTTGTGCCAGGCGTGCAAATGCAGTTGTGCAAACTTAGTAGCATTTCTATCTGTGGTCACACTGTAAGCATTTTTGAAAGGTTTTGCACCAAATTCAACACCAAGCAGCCCCTGGCTTCCTGACGTCACTCCCTGAGTGGACTTACAGTTTATCCAAGGAGTAAATAGATCTGGACAGTCTGCTCATTTAAGGCAAAGTGGGATAGATGTCTTAAGAAAAGTGTGAAAAGAGCTTTAACTTGAAGAGAATTATAAGGAGACTGTGCTAGAGCGAGGCGGGCAGGCCTGCCCAGCTGTGACTCTGGAAGTTTTAGACGCTAGGGCAAAACACTGGTCATGCAAGCGGAGTGGCAAGGCAGTGCCTGATGGAGAATGGTGGGCTCAGGGAGGAGCAGAAGAAAGCAGCACGCTGCGGAGCAGACAGCAGCTGAGGCAGGCAGCTGCCCTGTAGCACGGAGTCAGAAGCTCCTTACTGTACCCGTGTGTCTGTTTGCTATGTGTGCATTCTAAGACTCTCGTTTTCTAGCTGCATGGAATCTCAGATAAAATAACCAAATACTTTAGCACCAAATGATGGAGCCTTATGCTTTGGTGAAGAATATGAAGCATGCAGTCTGTGCTGAGCTGTACTAAAACATATTATATATTCTCTCTTTCTGTATCTCACGAAGCCCAAAGTTTCCTCAAATATTTTTTGAGGAACAAGACCAGTAAGTGGTAAATGATAGGCTTTCCTTTGCTCCTTACTAGAGCAGTGCAGTATTTCACCATTTTGCTTGTTAGAAGGTATCTAAAAATTTCTTCTGAAGAAAGAGTTCCACCAATAAAATAAAGTTTGAGACGAGTGAGAAATTTTATATAGTCGTATTGCTAAGAATGTACTGACTCATTCCAAGGATTCCATTTCTTTTAATATAATAGATACAAATTTCATGGATGAAAGTATGAGACATAAGCATATGGACAGTGGATGGAAATAGCAGTGCACCTCTTGGGATGATGCATGAGAAGTTGATTGTGTAGCAATATGATAATATCTATTATCAAATGGACTCTTGTTAGTCATTAACATTTTTTTAGGAAAATAGAAATTTTGTTTCAATTAGTGTATTGATTCTTCTGTTTAAAAAATGATTCATTGGTGTCATTAGAACAGTAGATGCCAGAACTTCTTGACATATTTAAACATGACTTTTCCCTTCATTCAAAAGCAACGTTTAAAATATTACTCTTTATATTCTAATGTAGTACAATCAGAGCTTAATATAATAGTAAGTATAACTCTGGTTATGTTAAAAGTATATGCTTCAACTAATCTTTAGTCTGTATATAACTCAGTCACTCATTGGTATCATTTATTAATCACAGTTCTGTGCTAGATTAGATGCCTCCCTTTTGATTCTCTCAATAGCTAAGACTTTTCCTTTAGTAAATATGACTGTAACGCACATTATTTTAAACAGCATTGCCATAGTATATGAAAGATACCAGGATTTAAAATTTATACCACCTAAATAATAATACTTTTTAGCCCAATAAAGAGATAAAAGAACTGTAGTCCTTTACTTTGATAATTCTTCTTTGATACCAATTTTGAGCAATATATAACCTGGCAAAAGAAAATCATTAGGCTGCACAAGTGAACATTTTAATTTTAAATTAAATTGATAGTGTAATAGGCTGGATTGTCTATCCTCAAAATGAAAAAGAGAGTAATAACTATAGTTTCAATCCCTTTTAGACTTTACTTTAGAAGTTTTTTTGTTAGTGCATGATTTGTAGAACCTAAATTTAAATGTAATGTAAATTTAAATGTAGATGAGAGCAGCTTGTAATAGTCAGTGTTGCTCCTTTATTACTAAACAGTAGTTGTGGACATTATGATTGCAGTAAGTTGGTATCAGTTTCACTTCAATTTCAAGTTGCAAAATTTACCACCCATGAATTTCATCAGATGTCCTGGAATAGTGGAGCCGAATATATCAAGAAAGTTTGCAGCTCTCTTGACAAGTATTACTGGACCTTTTGGATCCTTTCCCACCTTAGAAATGTTTATGCATTAATCAAGAAAACTCAGGTTGAATTATCCTCTTAGAAAAGTTAAGTTATTCCCTTAGTAGCCCTGCATATTCCTATTAGGTTCCAGAGGTGTTTATTATTTAGTTAGTATGGTAAACTTTCATATTCACATTAGTGTTAATTCCTGTACAGTGTAAAGAACAAGAATAGACCATGCTCAGAAACAGCTTAATGCTTCAGAAATAAAATTTGTGGGCGGGTTAGAACTGTCTACCTTTTGGGTACAGGCGCAGGGTTTTTATTTTGTTGAGTACAGAAACATAAAGCAGCGACAGTGGTATTCCCTCAAGATTGGCCTTCATCAGTGCATTTAGCACCCAGGACTGAGACACACAAGTGTGTCATGATGCTGTCGCTCGTGACCTTTCATGAGGTCACCAAAGTGGCACAAGGACCAGCAAGCCAGTCGGCATCCACCAGAGATATTCATGCTAAAAAGAGACTTCGAGAGATCTGTGTGATTTCTATGGGTTAGTGAGTATTTTGTTTTTTAGCATCTGTGATTTTAAATAAGATGACTATTTGGATTATATTTTTAATTATAAAATAAGTAGCCTATATAGAAAGCTATGCCTTATTTGATCATATGCTCTATATTTCCACATTTAACATTCACTGCAACATTTGTGAATAGTCCTGGCCAAAATATTTCTCCCATATCTGTTAATTCCTGGATATTATTAGACCTTGAAAGTTATTCTGATTATAAAAGAAGCTCAGTAATTTCGTGTGTAGGAACATTTGGGAGATTGCACTTAGCCTGAGAGGCCCTCTTATGATTTCTCAGCACTGAACATGGAGTTTACATGTTACATGGAGAGTTTACAAATCTCCATGAGTTTCCACTCGGAATCTCACCATTTCTCTATGTGCAGTCAGAACTGCAGTGAGATCTTATGTGTCTTCAGTGATTTAATAATTGTGGAGCACCCGGTCTGTGTCGGGCACCATGCCAAGGCTGGGCTCCCTGGGAGCCGGCAGGCCCTCCCTCGCTGAGCATGACAGGCTCCCCAACAGTCCTTGCCACATCCTTGGCTTGGGGGACTGTTACTGTGTATGACACCCATTCAGATGGGGTCTGGTCAGGATTCTCTAGTTCTCTGAGTACTCGCCTGCAGGAACTGGGGGCAAAGCAAAGGATAGTGTGGCAATGGCAGCAGAGACAGAAGAGGCAGCGTGCCCCAGGTCACCCCAGAAGGGGTCCAGTGACAGTGTCTCCTGATGGTTCTGGAGGATGCAGCCTGCAGCTGTCTCCAGTCTGCCCAAGGCTTACTGACTTCAGGTCCCCTGACCACAGACCGGTTGGAGTACTGGCACGTCGAGGAAGCTGCCCAATTGTGGGACTGCAGCTAGAGAAGCCCAGGGTACCAAGAAAAAGAGGATCCGTGGCCGTGATGGTGAGGGTACCTGGGATCCCTGCCGAGATGTGGGGCAGCAAGGATAGGGTGGCTGCAGCTCCACAGGGCCCAGTTCTGTGAACCCCTGAGGGGAGAGCTGTGCAGAGGCTTTTCCCCAGGAAGGTGTGCGAACGCAGAAAGGAAGGCACGGGGTGGGTTCTGTAATACGCGGCTGTGTTTTGGCATGCACATGTTAAGTCAGGAAATTTAACCCGTAAAATAGTTTTCATTGATTTTAAATGAGTCATAATTATGAGAAGCACATAAGGCCACAAGCATTCTTAGAAAGGGTAGAGTACCAGGTATAGCACAAGTAAGTGAAAGGAATAATAAAAAATAGTAATTACACAACAGTTGGTGGGGATTTTAGAGAAATTATTATATAGAAATGTTAATTAAGCCATCTCAGAATTATCACAGGTTAATCACTTGGAGAGAAGTTACTGTAGTTACATAAATTCACACCTTCTCAAATCCTAATAATACTGAGCTAGGGTTCTTATAAAGCTACTTATCTGTTTGTCTTTCATTACTAAATTTACGTAGAAGATTTTAACCAAGCGAATAGTAAAAGCAGATGATTTCCGTGTGGTCTTCTGTCCAAGAAGTGCTGATGGCAAGCACACGGAGTGTCTGGCGCTACGTTCTGGGTGCGGAGACATTTTACAAGTGAGATAGAACTTGTGTTAGTTTTGAAATCCATTTTCATCACTGACTCAAGTATGTGAGAGGGAATAGTAAAGAAAAGGCCTCATTGAGAACAGGAATGTCTGCTGTCATGTTGATGGCGGCAATAAGTTGGCTGTGAGGCAAAGGGAGTAATACAAATCAATTGTATCAAGGACAGTTAGATGGCCAGGAACAACACGAGAATGCTGCTAGTCAGTCTTCACCCAGAGCCACAAACCTGAATGAGCTGATCACTGAAATTCCATGTGGGAATTTCACTCCACAGCACAGCACTAGGTACGATCCAAGTTCGCTATTTGCTAGGGAGGGAGACCAAACACTTCCCCAGTACTTTCCAAACGATGAGGAAATGAAAGGCGAAGGTGATTTAGAAGTATAGCATATACCAGCGTCCTGCAGGAGCTCAGGCTTGCTCTTCCCAGGAGTTCCACCTTACGTGGAAGCCACAGGGCTCGTCCCTCCTTCCTGGCCCTTCCTGGCTTCCGACCCAAACACATGGAAACTGAGTCACTGTGCGTCCACCCCACGTGTTTGCAAACTCAGCCTCGCAGTGGGGTCTCACTTGTCTTCCTGTGGGTGAACGCTTTCTGGGATGGTTACCTCCACTACAGGCTAAGCATCATTCTGCTATCCATGGAAATGAGCGCAGCGCTGCAAGGGAGATGAAATGCTCTTCGTCTGCGTGTTTCTCTCAGTGATGGTGTAGAAGTCTCCCATTAATAAAAGTTTCCTAGCATTTTCTGCGTATGAAGGGTAACTGCTTAGGTAGCTGATCGGAGTGCAGAAATCCTCTCTCATTTTTCTTATGTGCACAGCTTATTTTCCACCTAACCTATAGAAATAACCACGCCAATAGCTTAATGCTAAGTCAACCACTGGAACAGTAAGTGCACTAATATATGCTCATATTCACTCTTATGCTATATATGTGAATATTCACTTACATTCTCAATATGGCGCAGTTTTTACTTCTAACTTACACAAAATAAAACTTTTATAGCTATTTCAAAACTGCGTTTCATAATAAAATGTCAGAAGGCTGCATATTGTGGTGTAAAACTATTCTGCATTTTTTTAACTATTCATTCTATTCTCTTTAAAAATAGTATAAAACAATGCCTTCCTACTAATTTTCAAGATCTTTTATTAGGTGGCCCCACTGCTACTCTTTCAAGCGCAGTGATGGATGGCCTTGCATCACCTGTCTCTCAGGCTTCTACTCATGCCAGCCTAAGCTCTAAAAGTTGTCATCCCAAAATTATTAGATCTTCCCGTCTCTCGGTGACACTTTCTCTGTCACCATTTGAACATGTTGGGCATGCTAGACTGCAAACCTAGCTACCGGCTTACTCAGTCCGTACATCAGTCTGACTTTTACAGAAGGCACAACTGTACTTAGAAAGTGCTTAAAGGTACTTAGAGTTTCAGTAGGACTTATCCTTGCTAAGGCCGTAATGGAAAGGCAGCTGTCCATTGGTGTTTGAGGCTTCGCATGCTTGTTTTCTGAAGAGTGTGAGCTGGGCTTGCCTTCTGTCCTGCCTGTAGCCTTCCTGCAGCCGGAAGGTGGGAAATGTGGCTCATATTCCCCAACAGGAGGACCGCATGCTGGGATCCGCTAGGCTTGGGTGCCAGAGGTCTGCTCCCAGGGTTGTCTCTGTTTCCTTCCCTGCCCACGCTGGTGATTAGCTCTGGGCTTTGCTTAGGCTGTGACCTCTGTGACATTGGGAAGCCATTTCAGATGACAGACTGTACAGATGTTGATTGAATCAAGATAATACAACAGTTGTTTCCATTTAAATTCAAAAGCAAATCCACTCTGTGAAATCAGACTAAGAATAATTTGAAAACAGACTGATTAGGCAGTCAGAGGATCAACTTTCCTCTCAAGTGATCATGTGAAGTAGGCTGTCTCCCCACCACTGACTACTCTCAAGATAAAGCAGGGCCCACAAGCAATGACTTTCAGCAGTCGCCCCGCTGGCGGTCTGCTTCAGCCCTGCACGGCTCCTGCCCCTCTGCGGCTGCCGCTCCAAAGCCTGGCGTCCCGTGTGTTAGCAGGGACACTCTGACCTGTTTTCAGCCAGAATCGGCTATGACCAATAAGCTGGTTTCCTCCAGCTTCCATTTTATTCTTCATATTAGAATCTGTCCCTACTATTTAAAGCAAAATGGAAAGATCAAATAATCTTCTTAATCAGGCTTGGGCCGTTTCACATTTAATGTTCTTCATGGACAAATCTGTCTCAGACCTACATATTCACTGACCCCACATTTCTCACTCTGGACCTTTCAACTGCAATATGGCTTACTTCTTAAAGCTTTGCTTTGACAAGTGTAATTGTCATTGCATAATGTGACTTTCTAGTTCTGTATGGTCACATTTCTTTTTCTATTATTGCATCATTTCTTACCAGAAAGCAGCTTATATCCCCTTTCTTAAGGAACATAAAAAGAAGCAGAAAATCTAAAGCCACATATGAAGTGTCCCTTGACAGTCTGACACTAGCAGGCCCCTGTCCTTAATTGCTTTCCTCCGTTCTCAAGGACTCTGAGCAGCGCTGTGGCTGTTCTGTGGGTACATGTGTCACAACCGACGATGCACTGAACTTTTGGAAAAAAATAAGTAGGTTTTAAAAATAATTAATGACAAGTGTGTGTGTGTTAATGAGAAATAAAAACAGTATAAATGTTAAATTTTGGAAATGCTCCTACAGGAAAAAGGTTGTTAGGTTAAAATTTTTCTTTTGCTCTTTTGAGGTATACTTAACATAAAGCAGAACCATGCTTCCTAGGTGTTCTGTTCTATGAATCAGAGCGAACTCAGACAGTCAGACTGGGGGATTTGGGGCATTCTGGAAGTTGTCTTTGTGCTTCTCTGTAGTTAATCCTGTCTCCCCACCTGACCCCACCCCCAGCAGCTCCTGACCACATTTGTGTCCCAGCAGCTTTGCCTTTTCCAGAAAGTTGCATAAAATTATAAAATACGTAGTCTCACAGGTCTGGCCTCTTCTGTGCAGTGGCCGCCTCTGCCACAGTTCCATGTGCCCCCGTGCCAGCATGTCATGGCACTCTATGGGAGGCATTCCAGGTGGGGATGCAGCGCAATGTGCTGAGCCGCCATCTTATTACTCATTTTTACTTCTGATATTATTAGCATTATTTCTAAGAACTAACTTATTGCTTTAAAGTCCCACATGGCAGGTTCTCGTTGTTAACTGCAGCATAATGATTCAGCGCTGCCGATGGTGGCGTCACATTACCTAACAGTAGATGCAGACGTTCATCTCCTGTTCTCTCTTGAGCAGTTTGCCGGACTTGAACAAGTCGCCTACTGCTGTGGCTCACATATACATGTCCCTCTGAAGGCACGTGAAACCGTAGACAGGGCCTTTGGGAGATGATTGCATTACAGGGCTCACAGCGAGCTCTCTAGCCTCAGGGCAGAGGCAGTGATTGGAAGGGCGCTCTCCCCTTGTCCTCCTCCTCCCCTCCTCCTCCTCTCCTCCTTCTCTCCTCCTCCTCCTCTCCTCCT
>PVJA010033493.1:0-23277 GCA_004027025.1 Myocastor coypus | reverse complement strand
GGTGGCTGAAGGAGAGAATGTGTTTGGTGTCTGTCACATCTTTGCATCCTTCAATGATACTTTTGTCCATGTCACTGATCTCTCTGGCAAGGAAACCATCTGTCGTGTGACTGGTGGGATGAAGGTGAAGGCTGATCGAGATGAGTCCTCCCCATACGCTGCCATGTTGGCTGCCCAGGATGTGGCCCAGAGGTGCAAGAAGTTGGGCATCACTGCCCTGCATATCAAACTCCAGGCCACAGGAGGAAACAGGACTAAAACCCCTGGACCTGGTGCACAGTCAGCCCTCAGAGCACTCACTCGCTCGGGAATGAAGATTGGGAGAATTGAGGATGTTACCCCCATCCCATCTGACAGCACCCGCAGGAAGGGAGGTCGCCGTGGTCGCCGTCTGTGAACGAGGCTCAAATTGCTTTCTGTTAATAAATTGCGTTCATGTACACTAAAAAAAAATAATAAAAAAAAATAAAAGATCGATGACAGGACTCAGGGAGATAGCTCTTCTGCTGGAGGGCAGACCAGAGAGGGAAGATGCATACAGGCAGAGGAGGAGAGGGCTGAAGAGAGGCAGCGCTGGAGGAGGGAAGGAGTCCGGCTGCGTAGGTACCTATGCCAGCGTCCCACGAGACATGGAATCACCGTGTACTGCAGACACGGACCACTGAAAACTGTAAAAGAAGAAGTGCCAACCTCCTTCCTGAGGGTTCCTGACCCATACCTGTAGGGAGGAAAGCTGCCCACAGAGGCCAAGGAAAGTGTGGACAGCCGGTCTGGTGGGCTTTCCCGCTCCGGCTACCTCCCTTGGCTCAGACCCTTGTTGTCAGCTGTATTTCTACACAACGGTCCCTGTGTCACAGAACCTAGACATAAAAATAGCTCTCCAGGGGGGGTCTTCCAAGCCTCCTGGGACAGAAACCTCTGTGTCTTAAACTGTGATTGAATAAAGGGGTGGCAGATTCCTTGTTAGCCTACCTTTGGTACAGGAGCACCATCCATGAGCCTTGATGCCGGACAAGTTCTGTCCCTCTACTGCTGAAGTTCTGGGCAGTGTCTCTAAGCCCAGGAAAACTGTGATGCTTCTTTTAAGAGTCAGTACGTCAGAAAGCTCGATCCCGACACGAGTCACAGTGTTGTGGGACATGCAGCCGACAGGAGTGAATAAGCAGGGTATGGCTGAAAAATATACAGCACTGATTTTTGAAATGTATTATAGTAAGTGACACATAGCCATTAATCCTCCTCAAGATACTCCTTTCAGTCCAAAACTCATCTCTGAAGTTGGGAAGCAGTTCTGGGAGTCCTCTTCCTTGAATGCCCTTAGCTGCTCTGCTTTGGTTACCTAGATGTCCTGAGTCAATTAAAACACTTACCTTTCGTGGTCATTTTGACTGTGGAAGAGCCCAAGGTCACACGGTAGCCAGCCTGGTGAGTCAGGCACACTGCGATGTTTTTACACTTGTCTTCAGCTGAGTGGCATTCGCCAGCAGAATTCACTGCATTTTTTTCCCCCCAGAACTGGGGATTGAACTCCGGTTCTTGCACTTGCCAGGCAAGCACATATTCTACTGAGCTATCTCCCCAGACTCTTCACTGCTTTTTTTTTTTTTTTTTTTTTTTTTGTAGTACCAGGGTCTGAACTCAGGACTTTGAGCTTGCCAGGCAGGCACTTATTCCGCTGGACTATATCCCTGGTCCCTTTACTGCATTTTTGATCAGACCTGATAAAGACACGTACTACAGAGGATTCCCAGAACTGCTTCCAAAAGTGGCAAGAGAGGTGGGATAATGTGTTTGAACAGGAAGTGTTTCGAGGCAGATGAATGACAATCCATCTTTTTTAAAAAAAAATGTATTTGGTACAGGGTCTCGCTATGCAGCTCAGACTCGCAGTGATTTCCTAGTTTTCAACCTCCCCAGCGCTAGGATTACAGGCGGGTGCCACTCACACCCAGGGGCAGGGCCAGCGTGACATGTGGTGCTGGGACTGAACCCCCGTCCCCGAGCTTGGCTAAGCAGGTGCTTAGCCCGCCGAGCTATGTCAGCGGCCTGACAACTCATCTTTTACTATAATCAATTTTTAAAATTCACCTTGTGCCGGGCGTGGTGGCGCACGCCTGTAATCCCAGCACTCGGGAGGCTGAGGCAGGAGGATCGCTGTGAGTTCGAGACCAGCCTGGGCTACAAAAGTTAGCTCAAGGCCAGCCTGAACTGCACAGTGAGACCCTGTCTCAAAAAGACAAAAAAAAAAAAAAAAATTCACCTTGTATAGTGCGACCACATCTCACATATTAAGTAAGGCGACTTTCAACAGAAACACTCACGAGGTGACGTACTGACCATTTGACAAATATGGGACCAGAGTCTCACAAGCTTGTACATCCCAATGAATTCAATTTCTCTGAGTTCAGGATTCCCTAATTCAGTGTTTGTGGCAATGTCATGGAACAAACTATCTTGGATAAAGAGAATAAACTGGGGCCAGCAAGATGGTTCAGTGGTCTAAAATGCCTTAGGCAAGCTTAGGCAACCACTGAGACTGTGGTTCGATCCCTGGCGCCACATGCTGCACCAGTCCCACCCTCTGAGGCAGGCTGAGCCAGCAGAGAGAGAGAGAGAGAGAGAGAGAGAGAGGAGGGAGGGGAGGCAGGAGGACAAGCAGGGTGAAGAGAACAGGGAGAGAAAGAGGAAGGTTGTGGCCGGCTGGGCCCCTTCCAGCTGGCACAGTTTTCTCCCAGACCCTTGCCCAGCTCCTTCTCAGATGAGCAGCCTCCCCCTCCCAGCCGCCCACTGTGCATTCCTCCTGGGCGGGTGCCCAGGGCCAGCCGCTCTCTCCTGTGAGGGGCAGAGGGGAAACAGAATGCAGAAATGGTGGTGGCAAGGGGCACCCAGGACCTTAGCCAAAAGGGAGACCTCTGAGTGTTTTACACTTTTTTAAAGACAGGAACTCTTTATTTGTTGGGATAAAAGGGTGACATTTGTTTGCACAGGTCCTCCGTGTTACAAAACAAATCTTTTAAAGCAGGAATTACTAGAAAGGCAAACCCCTTTTGATTAACTCCAGGTTGAATATGGCCAGTAGGGAAGGAGGTCAGAATTCCATCTCTGAGATCATCCGAGGCCCAGTATTGCTGCAGAGCACGGCACGCTTCCACCACCTGGCGACAATGTACTTAAATTGCAACGTCTGCTTTTCAAGAAGCCCGGGAAGCAGCGTGTGGCTGACACAGGGAGCTAATGGAATGATCTTCCGCAGTCCTTTCTGTACGTAACACCTGGCGTTCCAGATCATCCGTAACACGCATTCTCTCCTCTGGACTCATGTATATTTTCGGTGTGTTTTTCACCAATATGTGGGAGACACTAAACTGTTCTAAAGATAGATGTTGAGCACACCAGACCCCAGAAAAAAGCC
Source organism: Myocastor coypus (assembly GCA_004027025.1). NCBI lineage: Eukaryota > Metazoa > Chordata > Mammalia > Rodentia > Myocastoridae > Myocastor > Myocastor coypus. The sequence goes on along the minus strand of PVJA010033493.1, from coordinate 19,865 downwards.
CTGGGTCTCTCTCAGCTTTCTCCAATGGTGGACTTTGGTTTGCTCTATTGGTAGGATCTGAAACAACAAGGAAAACTTTGAAGTGAATGTAATCAATCCTTCCTTGGGAGCACCAGGGACCCCAAAAATTCCTGCATTAGTAATTGACTCTTTCCTTTTTGAATGCTCAGCTTTGGAAATGTGGGCACCCCTGTGAGGGCGGAGCCGGTAAGCCATTAACACTGTAGTGTGAATAACTGTCCCAGCTACTTTCGTTATGTGGGACCTGTAGCTCCCAGAGGATCCCGGGAGGAGGGTTCAGGAAAAGACAAAAGGCGGGAGGAGAGAAATGGGGTCTTTCAGTAATCCTGGGGCCAAGCAGGTCAGGGGGACCCCTGCTGCACTTGGTAATCTCCTTCTACTCACCAACCTCAGGAGCTGTGATCACCCTTGGTGGCCCACCGACCCAGGAAGCCTCGGAGGCCCACGTGACAGGAGGCAGGGGATTGATAAGCAACCAGTGACTCTTTGTTAAGTCAAGGAATGAAAGCAAGGAAAACCCCAGCCAAGGCCAGTCATTTAGTACTTCTATAAGCCTGTGCTGGCAATGTTACCCACAGATTCGCTCCAATTCTCATGGAAATGATGGTATCTGCATCCCCATTTTAGAGCCATGGAAATCAAAGAACCAGGGACAGCCTCATGCTTGTGTGCTTCTTTTCTATCTGAGTTGGTCTTCGTGGGTTCTGGCCGTGCATTTTCTGCTGATTTGTGTTTTTTCTCCAAGGCAGAGCTGGAGCCAAGCAGTGCCCCATCTTAGTTGCAGTACTGGTGCCTCAGAGCCAGACTGCTGCTTGTATTGAAAGAGTAAGCACTGTTTTTGATTAAATCTTGCTCGTGGGGGTTGGGGAGATAGCCTGGCAGTCTAAGTGCCTGACTGGCAAACGCAAGGACTGGAGTTTGATCCCCAGTACCACACATCACGCTGGCCCCAAAACTGGGCGTGGTGCTGCATCCAAATCTGGGGAGGCTGAGACAGGAGGATCACTGCGAGTCTCTGCTGCACATATCGTGAGATCCTGTATCAAATAAATAAAGAAATAAAAATTTAAAAAATTAAATCTTGTTCAGCTTCACCCATTTGCTGCCTTAGACTGGACTCGCTTTTGTCCCATTATGCTTCTATGCAACCGCTCAGTCTCCTTCAGGTTTAAACAATAACAACAGCAACATATACGTCTTCCTGTTCCTTACGTCTTCATCTCTGGAGGTTCTTATATCACGTAAAACTTGCCTTTATTAATCTATTTTTTGTTATAAAGGACTCAGCTGTGAGCTTGAGGTGAGAAGAAGAGCTTTCTTTTTCTCCTTCCGTCCTCCAATCGTCTCTAGCAACTAAAACAGTTGTTGTATGTTGTGATCTGGAGCCAAGTAGCTTCGGAGGTCTCACTGAGATTCATCTCTCTCGAAGTGACCCCAGAGCTCCAGAAGCATCTCCATTTATTTAGGTCTATAAACTCTATTGACCTGCACTATTTGTTTAATGCTAGGTTCACACAATTGCTAAATAAAAGGATTACAAAGAGGGGAGGAGATAACCAGCAACATCTCAAGTAAGGGCAGAGACATCAGTCAGGATAAGCTGTTACCCAGCTTCTTAAATCCCAGTGTTCTGGAATCCCTCAGTAACAGATTACAACCCACCCTAAGCTTTGTTGATTGTTCTTCGCTTCTCTAAGATGCTAGTTTCTTATTGCTATAAAAGTAGTTTTGATTAGATGAGAATCTGCACCGATTCTCCAGGTCCAAGGGAACAGTTTGGCAGGAGGTGATTCTGTAATCTGTACAGGGAGAATTTAGCAGAAAGAATCGCCACCTAGACCATCCTACAAGAGCTCTGCAGGAGAGAGGTGAGGAGTCCCCGAGGGGTGAGTGGGGACACTCAGGGAGGAACATCCTCCGGGAGGCTGGGATGACCGAAGACTTGCTGGGTGGCTCCAGCCCAAGGTCCCACCAGGGAACAAACACCAAGGCAGGTGCCAGAGAGTACTGGATGGGGCCCAGACCAGTGGGCAGGAAACCCCTCTCCAGGCAGCAGTCAGGGCAAGGCTGGGAAGCCAGCCACCACTTGATGCGATCAGAGGGGCTCTGCCAAAACTCAACCAAACAGTGCACAGAAGACAGCAGAACCCTGCAACCAGGGTAAGAAGCCCCTCCTCTTCTGGGCCCCTGCTGTGCTAGAAAACCCTCTGACATCACACCAGCTGCAAAGGAGACACCGTCAAAGGACCCGGATGTAGTCCTCCAGTTCTGCATCGCTGTGTGAAGGAGTTACTTGAGCAGACCACCCATGTTCTTCGATTGTATAAAAGCCTCTGACGGTCGAGTTGGGTAGTAGTTATCTTTTTCCTGACTTTTGTTTTTTCTTTTGTGCTGACACTTGACTTTGTTTTTGTTTCTTTATTTTTTTTTTTGTTTGTTTTTTTGTTTTTTTTTTTTTTGAGACAGGGTCTCACTGTGCAGTTCAGGCTGGCTTTGAGCTCACTTTTGTAGCCCAGGCTGGTCTTGAACTCACAACGATCCTCCTGCCTCAGCCTCCCAAGTGCTGGGATTACAGGCGTGAGCCACCACGTCCGGCTGTTTTTGTTTCTTTAAAACTGTCACCCATTTCCAGACTCTCCCTGGCTTTTATAGGGTGCTCTCCTCCCACAAGGAAGCAATAGCCACAGTCCTGATTCTGCACCTCTTGGCACTTGGATTGTGAGGTGAGTGATAAGATATGGCAGCAGAGTTGTCAGCACTGGGGAAAGGTTACACATCTGGAAACTCGCAGAGGCCACTGGGGCCTTGGCCCCTGCTGGTGCGCTCAGGCAGGCTTTACCCTCCTGGTTCTCAATATCTCACAGAGGAAAGGAACTCACTGTACTAAAGCTGAGACATAAACAAGGGGCAGACAGTGGTAGCTTTGATACAAGGAGAACTGTGACAGAGCTCAGAGACCTGTGCCATTAGGGTGGGAAAAGCTCCCCTGCCTTTGCTGACTTGCCAGAGACGCTGCTTTTGGTACTAAAATTCATACCCCCCATGAGGACTATCGCACTAGATAAACAAACCATGTCTTATTAAGTTGTACTACTTTTCTTTTTTTTAAATTTTTTTTAATTTTTTTTTTTTTTTTTTTTTTTATGGCCAGCTCAGTCCACCTTAGGGTGAGGCTGGCACAGCATGTGGTGCTGGGGATCAAACTGCAGTCCCCACAGTTGCCTAAGCTTTCCTAAGCAGGTGCTTTAGACTGCTGAACCATCTCTCTGGCCCGCTTTTCTCTTTTTAATTACTGATATTGTAGCTAAAAAGTAATCTTCATTGAAAAAGTATATAATTTCAACTCCCTCTTATAGAATTTATATAATGTCAACCTAACAAAAGTCCTACCCTGGGCTGGCTTTCTATTACTTTATTTTATTATTTATTTATTTTTTTTTTTGTCTTTTTGAGACAGGGTCTCGCTATGCAGTTGAGGCTGGCCTTGAGCTCACTTTTGTAGCCCAGGCTGGTCTCGAACTCGCACCGATCCTCCTGCCTCAGCCTCCCGAGTGCTGGGATTACAGGCGTGAGCCACCATGCCCAGCTTATTACTTTATTTAGAGTCTTATTTTTATTATAATATGAGTCCTGAGTCTTAAACAAAAAGTCCTGAGTCTTAAACAACTGATTTACAAATGCATTTTAAAAGTACAGCATACTGCCTCCTATGTCTATTTATTTACTTATTTATGGGGCCTGGCAGGATGGCTCAGTGGTCTAAAGCACCTGCTTAGGAAAGCTTAGGTGGCTGCAGGGACCACGGTTCGATCCCCGGCACCACATGCTGCACCAGCCCTGCCCTCAGGGCAGGCTGAGCTGGCCATAAAAACAAACAAACAAACAAACAAAAGTTCTGAAACAAGAAAAAAAATTAAAAATATTTACTTATTTATGTTTTGGTACTGGGAATCCAACTCAAGACCTTGCAATTGCCAGGTAGGCACTGTGCCACTGAGCTATGTCCCTAGCCCATACTTGCATCTTATGAATGGGAAACTGTTGCTTTTCAAGGTCTGATAGAAGAAGGCTGAGAGTGTGGTTCAGTGAAAGAACATGTACTTAGCGTGTAAGAAGCCTGAGTTCATGCTCTAGCACTGCAGACTAAAGAAAAAAAAATTCCAATAGATTCAATAAATGACTCATCAGGTTTTACTGTATACCTTATCCTTGTCTTTTCCAGGGAGACGAAGTATGCATGGTAGCCAAACAAATAATTGTATTGCAAATGTTAAGATGTTAAGACAAACTGGTTAATACAAAAATCCGTATATTGTGTGATGTTATTGATTATAGTGTATTTATTCACTTATTTCTGTAAATTATATTTTTACATAGCATGCACTTTGTTATTTCATCATTAGTCACATGCTGCACACCAGTGTCTTACACAGCCATTGTTTACTGACTCACACGTGCAAGCCTTTCCTTCTTTAGTTTGAAGCTCTATGCCAACCCCACTCCTGGGCACAAACACTTCGCCCTGGTCTTGGTCAGGACATGAAAAGTGTGGATAGATGAAGCACAGTGTCTTTCGTGGTCATTTTTTCCAAATACCTAAGTACACTTTGTCTATACATAGAATTTTTTTTCCTTTTCTTTTGAAGACCAAATAACTTCAGGATCCCAAAGACTGTAAAAACCATTAAAAAAAAAAAAAAAAAAAAACATTCACATGAGTTGATTATAAATTGCTATCCCTGGAAAACTATTCAAGCCTAAAATATAAGAGATTCCAAGTTTTTTTTTTTTTTTTTTTTCCTTAATGTTAGCTTTTGTTGTCACTTTGCTGAATGAATGGATTTTCCAGAGAGACAAGAAATAGTTTTCTATGAAGTAGCACAGACCAGGAACAAAACGAAAAGCAGCGGCCCAATATTCAGATGATGGAAGTCCCAGGCTCTTGCCTCTGGTTCAGGCTTAAGTGCTTCAGACTACTTGAAATGACATTTAAAGAAGAATAAAATGGTGGCCAAAGTAGCTTATGTAGACCAAAAAGAAGCCAGAACTTAACCCAAGTTAGAGTTAAGGATGACTGAGGGATGGTCAGATAGCTCAGCAGGTTAAAGTGCCTGTTTATGCAGATACAGGGGCCAGGGATTTGATCCCTGGTCTGCTGTGCAGGCCCCGTCCCCGGGGTTGTACTGAGATGGTAACTGAGACTCAGCATAGTAGCATGTGCCTGTGACCCTTGCACTCAGAAGATTGAAAACAGGAAGATTACTACGAGTCTGATCTGTGTAGTGAGACCCTATAGAGTAGACCCTATACTAAAATACATTAAAAAGGAATAGAATTAAGAGTGACTGAAATTTGAATATAAAATAAAACCAATGCACAGAAATTGAAGATCAAAGTGTACGTGCATGTTTATGAACCAAGGGCGGGGAAAGTTACTAAACCAGGACTGGGGCCTGAGAGACCCGGATGGCAGCTGTGCGCAGCAGTGCTGCTGATAACCAGAAGCCACTCCAAGCCCTCAAACCTAAAGGTGGCTGGAGGCGTGGCCTGCTGCCTCGTGGCTGTTTTGCTGCCTTTGTAATGCTGTCTTAGGGAAACTTTGGAGGGGCCCATCCAAAACGAGCTTGGTGATTAACAAAACAGAGACAGGTTGTACTGCCTTGGACCTGCCATTGTGCTGGGGAAGACGGACAAGGGAGACAATTTCAGGTCGCGTCCCATGCAGGGAATAATGCGGCGGAAGGTCATGGGCAGGTCGGGGAGGGCTACTTAGGGATACCGAAATTTCCAGGATTCTGGAGTTGGCTGTGGGAGGGACAGAATGTGTTTCTGCCACAGGAACTCGGCGAAATCGGAACCCTAAAAAGCTAGAAAAGTTAGCAGAGCTGGACCCCAGGGGCCTCGTGGGCTGGGTGGAATTTGGGTTGCGGTAACAGCACAAAATGGAGGCAGGCAGGCCTGTCTTGCCTCGGAGATGCCAGGGGTTCTTTGCATGAGGCCCAGGGATATTGTTTTAAGTCACATTAAGTAAAGCAGACTGGCAGAGGATGATGCCACCTATGTCATCTCCACTATAGCAAATATTAGGTAGGAAGCCAAGCTCGACCCCGGACAGTGCAATGTGTATGCTTTCCTGTCTTACTGCACAAGGCTAGAGGTGATTTCAGAATCTGAAACGTGTGTCAGTCGTGAAGCTTAGCTGCAGATGACAGGATCCCCTCTGTCTACTTCAACTCGGAGACAAATTTTTTCCTGGGTGCTTAGACTGAGCTTCCAGGAGTATGGACGCCTAGATGTCCCATAGCTAGGCACAGTCGGGCTTGCACTGCGCCCCGATCCCACCAGTTGGCAAAGCGCCCCTGGGCTGTCCAAGAAGCATCAGTCAGAGGTCTCTCTGTGGCGACTGCATGTCCTTCTGGGAAGATGGGATGGGGGCCATCCGTCTACAGAGCTGAGGCCGTCATTCCCAGTAGAAAAAGAGAGGCCCAGCCTCGGGCGCCTCCACCTACTGCAACAGGCGTCCAGGCAGCTAATGGAGGAGGTTCGAGGGGGGAACGGCTGGGGTGTGAGCACAGGAAACGGAGAGGAGGCATTCTGGGTGGAGAGGCAGGAGCGCATGGGACGGAGAGGGGAGCAGGGATGGAAGCTGGGGGTGCAGATGGGCCTGCGCCCTCCCCCGCCCCCCTTGTTCCTTGGTTCAGAATCAGCACAGAACATCCCTAGGCTCTGCTCCCCGGACCGGAAGTTCAAGAGCTTCTTTCCTGTCCGCGGCCTTTTCCTCTTCAGCCTTCAGCCATCTCTATTGGATGACCACTTTTTTTTTCCCCCTGTATTTAGGACAAGGTCTACAGGGTCTCACTACGTAGACCGGACTTACACTGATTCTCCTGTTTTCAGCCTCCCAAAGTGCCGGATTATGGGGCACATGCCACACCTCCAATCTCAATCACTGTCTCCGCGCACGCCAGGGGCTGGGCTGGCACGATACAAGGGGATCGAACCCGGGCCGTTGAGCTTTGCCTAAGCAGGCGTTTTAGTCCTCTGAGCTGTCAGGCCAGCCTATGGGTCACCAGCTTGGACCCTGACCCTCTGCTGCACGTTTGTCCTCTATATCTTCCTACTCCAGACTTCTCTATCTGGTCCCTGAGTTCCCGTAGCCAGCGTGTCCCAGCCTGCTGCCCCAGGGCCGAGTTCCCCCGTGTCCACCTTGGTGCTGGATGGCCCTGTGGGTGGACTGATCCTGCGGGGGGTGGGGTGGGGGGTGTGCCTGCACCTCCTCCAGTCCCCATTCTCTCTTCTTGCTCCCTTTCGAAGAGTCCCCGAGAGTGGGTGCACTTACACACAAGGACACCAAGACCACGGCTGTGGTGATCGGGTGGACGGGGGATCAGGATTTTAGAGTGGAGGACAGACTACACCCTGCTTGGTGCAGGAGGGTCATGGGGACATGAGGCACATGGTCACTACCGAGGCTCCCAAAGGACAAGGGCCTTGTTTAAAGTCACACAGAAAGCATGGAGCCTGGATCAGCGGATCTCTGGCCCCAGCCCCCAGCATCAGAGCTTCTCCTAGGGGGTCAGGCTGAGGCCAGAATTCTGCCCTCTGCCTCCTCCCATCCTTCTGTCCAGGCCCAGCCAGCTTCCACCCCACAGCAGGAGTCCTGCCCACTGAGGGGGTGGTCACAAGCTGTTTGCAAAGGTGATAAAGCATTAAACTTTATACAAGAGTCCCAAATCTCTCATGCAACCTGTAGTGGACTGAATGTTTGTGTCCCAGCCCCATTCACAGGCTGACATACTGACCCCCATGAGGTGATAGCAGTGGGGGCCTCCAGGAGTCAGGTGTTGGCTGAGGGAGGCCCTGAGGCTCCCAGGATAGGACTGGTGTCCTTATAAGAAAAAACACCAGAGAGCTCCCTCCCTCCCTACCGAAACCAGTGAGAAAGCGGCCTGTGCCAGCCAGGAAGAGGCTACAGGACAGCCTGGGGCGCTGGGGCCCCCACACCTCCAGACTGGAGAGGACACGAATCCCTGCTGCTGGTGCTGCATACCCTGCAGCACCTCATCATGGCAGCCAGAGCAGACTCATACCCAGCCCAAGGAAAGCCGAAGACCAGAGATAGAAGGCCTGCTCAGAAACTTAGGCAGTGGGCCAGGGGTGGTGGCACACGCCTGTAATGCCAGCACTCGGGAGGCTGAGGCAGGAGGACTGCTGGGAGTTCAAGGCCAGCCTGGTCTACAAAGTGAGTTCAAGGACAGCCTGAGCTGCATAGTAAGACCCTGTCTCAAACAGACAAAGCAAAAAACAAAAATAATCCAAAACATAAGCACAGGCAGTGGGCAGCAGGTTCATCACTCTAAATATTAAACAAATCGGTTACAAAAATAAGAATATCCCCATAGAAAAATGGTCAAAAGACAGAGAAAGGTATTTTATGGAAGAATTACAAATTGTCAATAAATAGAACACAGGGGGCTCTGGGGAGATAGCTCCATGGCACAAGTGCCTGACTGGCAAGCATAAGGTCATGAGTTTGAACCCTGGTCCCGCAAAAATAAATAAATAAATAAATAAATAAATAAATAAATAAAACACATTCTCTGTCATTACTGTGATAGAATAATGCCCCCAGGTCTCTTCAGGTCCTGATTCACACAGTCTGTGGCTACTTTATCTTCTGTGACATTAGCAGTGTTTCAGGGGTGATTACGTCAAGGATACTGAGATGGGGGAAGTGTCTTTTACTGTCCAGTGAGACCAGCATGACCACAAAGTCACAAGGTGAAAGAAGACAAGAGAGTTGGCATTTGAGAAGGTCCTGAGAGAATAGGGCAGAGGTCACATGGGCATGGCTTCCAGCTTTCAGGCTGGGGCCACAAGCCAAGGACTGGAAGCAGCTGCTGTGTAGAAGGCAGCAAAGGCCAGGAAATGAATCCTTCCCCTAAAGCTTCTAGAAAGAAATGGAAGCTTAAACCTGTTACAGGTGGATTTCAGCCTGCGAGACCCATTTTGAACTTCTGATCTCTTGTCCTGTGAAATAATAAATGTGTATGGTATTAACCAATCATAGAAATGACCCCTGAGAGTATAGTTTTACTTGTATTGAACTACGTCACCAACTTTGTGGCAGTTTGTACAGCAACAAAAGGAAATGAATGCAATTCCTAGTTAAGGAAATATATATTAAAAGAAACATATTTAGGCCACTAGATCTGTGGAAATGAAACCATTGCTGTGGTAGAGTACAGCCACAGAAAGCGTCATAGTTTTGAATGAACAGGGAGTGTCACTTGGGAATATGTATCAAATATTTAATATACATTTTTGGCCTGAAACTTTTTTCTTGATAAATCCAAAGGCACTGGGTCTCTGGCTGACATTTCCATCCGACAGTCTGGAGGGAAGGGAAGCTGCAATTGCTGAAGCCAGGTTAGGGGCCCGTGCCCTGGGGTTTAATCCTCCCCAGAGCCCTGAAGAAGCCCCTAGCGACCCCTGGGGATGCACTCTCTTAGAGAACTAACTGGCCAAGCAAACAAAATATACACCAAAGGATGTTTGCCATTGTTTTCAGTTGCATAAAATTTGACACCACCCATGTGCCCCCTTGAAAAGTGATTTTTATTAAAGAAAAAGTACTGAACCTCACGTAATCTTCAGGAAAATACAAATTGAAACCATAGTAAAGATATTTCCTCATGCCTGTTAGAGTTAACTACTACCGAAAAGATAGCAATTTTGCATTTGATGTGGAGGAAAGGGAACTCTTGTACACTGTTGGTGGGAATGCATACTAGTAGAGCCATTCAGGAAAACAGTATGGGAGTTAAAAAGAGAACCACTGTGTGACCTAGCAACCACGACTGGGTTTATATCCAAGGAAGTGAGTTCAGTGTGCCAAAGGGACACCGGCGCTGCAGTGTGCATCGCAGCTGTATTTACGGCAGCCCAGCTGTGCCATCAAGCTCAGAATCTATCAGTGAATGAATGGATAAAGAAAACACGCATGTATGTAGTTGGGTAGGCACATATATGTATGCTGTGCTAGACAGAGAGGCAGGGTCTCACTATGTACTGCAGGCTGGCCTTGAACTCACTTGTGTAGGCCTGACTGGCCTCAGACTCATGGCAGTCCTCCCGCCTCAGCCTGCCGAGTGCTAGGATTATAGGTGTGTCATACCACATCAGGCTTCAGTATTTAAAAAAGGAGGAAATCTTGTGATTTGCACTACCAGGAATAAACCTGAAGGACAGCAAAATAAGGCATACACAGAAGGGCAAATACTACCGGATTTTATTATGTGGATCTTTTGGGTTTTTTTTTTTTTTTCTTTTTTGAGACAGGATCTTGCTATGCAGTTCAGGCTGACCTTGAGCTCACTTTTGTAGCCCAGGCTGGTCTCAAACTTGCATTGATCCTCCTGACTCAGCCTCCCAAGTGCTGGGATTATACCCATGCACCACCACGCCTGGCTTCTTTATGTGGATCTTAAACATCAAATTAATTTAAACAGAAGAGGCTGAGGGATGGGGAGATAAGAATGTTGTGTGCAATATCTGAACTTCCCTTTAGAGAGCAGAAACTAGATTGAGAGACTTGGGCCTGGGACACAGCAGGGCAGCCCCAGAGCCTGTCTGGCAAGTGTGAGGTTGTCAGTTCGATTCCTGGTACAAAAAAAATCAAAAGATTGAGAGGTTTATTGTGTAGTGCAACGACTATAGTTACTATTAATATAGTGTACACTTGCAAATTACTGGGCTTGGGCCTAAGCATTTCCACAACAGATGTGTGAGGTCACTGGTGTGTTAATTAACTTGACTTAGCATTTTATGAAGTGTGTGTATCAAAATATCACGTTGTATATGCTATATAGTTTTTATCAACTGTACTTTAATAAAAATAAATGTTAAGATGTTATTGTTAAGGTTTATTCCTAAAATAAAATGCTACACACACACTAAGAATAATGATATATTTTTACATTGGCATGGAAAACATCATGAAAACTATTTGTGTTTCTTTTTAAGATTTTTTTTTTTTTTTTTTTTTGCGGTACCAGGGGCTGAACTCAGGACCTTGCGCTTGCCAAGCATACACTTATTCTACTGAGTTAACTGCCCCGCCTGAGTCGTGTACTTTATTGAGTAGAAAATTAGGCTGTAGCTTCCTTGCATGGCATGGTACATGTCCTAAATATACCTACAAACACATACAGGAAAGAGGTCTAATGGGACACATATCTGGTTGGTAGAATCTGGACCCTCATTCCTGTCCTCTTTATACTTGTATGTATTTTCTGTATTTTTAAAAAAACACACACCATATATTCCTCTTACAATCAAAAACAGCTGGGCATACCCTGAATAACGAATAGCAAAGGGAGGGGGACAGGCTGTGAGACAGGTGGGCGGAGACAGAGGGAGACAGATGGAACCGGAAGGCAGTTAGGCAGAAGCCATGAGCGCTTGAGCGCGGCCTTCTTCCTGCTCTGTGCCCAGGAAGACAGAGCTGCTTTGCTGCCCACTGCAGGTCTATAGCCCTGTTGCTTTCTCTGGGGCCAGCAGGGGGTGCTCAACAGAGCGGGCCCCCAGGGTCCCTGCCAGTGGCGCACTGTGGGCCATGGCACCCTCACTCCCATTGTTGTGCCGGTCCTGGTAACTTTCCTGGTTTGCCTAGCCTCAAGGAACTGCAAGGCCCCTGTTCAAACCCAGTTCACAATTATAAGCACTTAAAACAACATTTTCACCATTTTCTGTAATCCACCTGAATTCTAGTTGACACTTCCTTTCCACCGAGGAGGCCAATCTTTGTGTCCCTCAGTTTAAAACTTTCTGTCCCGCCTACTTCCCCCATTGGCTAAGCCATGGGAAGCTTCCACCCATGTCAAGGGGGGTTGGGGGTTGAGGCAAGGGTGGCACCTGGTTGCACGGTTTTCTTTTTGGAGGAGAAAAGTGCTTGCCACATGCCCCCACCCCACTTGCCAGTGGAGGAGCAAAGTGGGAGAGCTTCCGTGGGAAAGTGTGCTGGGGTCCCCCAAGGCCGAACCTGGTCCCCACAACCATGTGGCACGTCTACCATTCATATTATCTCCTAGGAAATAAACCTGTGCACACAAAAGAAGAACATCACTGATAATATCCTTTTTTAGTTTGCAAAGATGTTTGTTTTAGCATATTCTGATTACACTCATCAGGTAATATGTCTACTTAATACGGCTTAATTCCTTTATCCCCTTCCCCTTCTCTCTCTCACGGAACCAGAAACAACTCAGTATCCATTCAGAGAAATCCGTACTCTATGCAATCTGTTCACACTATGGAACTTTGTGCACCAAAACGAACTCTAGTCCCACGCGAACACGTGTAACACAGATGAATCTGACAGACACAGTGTGAAGCAAAAGCAAAGAAGCACACCTGAATACACACCGAAGGGCTCCATCTGTGTAACCGTTACCAGACGCCAAGGCCTCCACTACGGCATTACGGGTCTAGGAGTCAGGGTGCCACCGGAAGGGGTGGGGCCAAGATGTCCCGAACTGACTGACCAGTAGTGGACTCACTGCGAATGGCATCGCACTATCATTCACGACTTCTGAGTTTCTCTAGAGCCATGCTTTATACTTCAAAGAGAAGTTTATTTTAAAAATAGGTATGTGGTTTATGTCCTAAACACTTATAGTCCCTAAGAATGAAATTACTGGGGACTAGGGAGATAGCTCAGTGGCACGAGTGCCTGCCTGGCAAGTGCAAGGTTATGAGTTCAAACCCCAGTCCCGCCAAAAAAAAAAAAAAAAAAAAAAAAAAAAAAAAAAAAATTATTAAAAAATTTAGAAAAAAAAAAAAAAAAAAAAAAAAAAAAAAAAAAATCAAATTATTTACACATTTTGGAGAAAATAGAAAAATAATAGATAAGACATTAGAAATAATGTGCAATTTAAAAAAAAACAAGATGAAGCTGTGTGTGGTGGTGCACACCTATAATCCCTGCACTTGGGAGGCTGAGGCAGAAGGATCGGTACAAGTTCAAGACCAGCCTGGGCTACAAAAGGCCAGCCTGAACTTCATAGTAAAACCTGTCTCAAAAAGACAAAAAAGCCAGGCGTGGTGGCTCACGCCTGTAAGCCCAGCACTCGGGAGGCTGAGGCAGGAGGATTGGTACGAGTTCGAGACCAGCCTGGGCTACAAAAGTGAGCTCAGGACCAGCCTCAACTGCATAGCGAGAGACCCTGTCTCAAAAAGATAAAAAAAAAAAGACAAAAAAAAAAAAAAAAAAGACAAAAAAAATGCACATTGTTGTCTTCGGTGCGGTTGCTCAGGTTACAGATACAAAATTGGTCGAAGTAAAAAAAATTTTTTTTAATTTTTTTTTTAGAATTTTTTATTTTATTCTTGTTTCAGAACCTTTGTTAGTTTATTCACTCATTTTTATGGCCGGTTCAGCCTGCCCCAACGGCAGGGCTGGCGCAGCACGTGGTGCAGGGGATCGAACCGCGGTCCCTGAAGCCGCCCAAGCTTTCCCAAGCAGGCACTTTAGACCACTGAGCCATTCCGCTGGGCCCCAGTTGAACTAAAAATTTTAAGCATAAACTGCTGCTACCTTTAAAAAACCAACAGAAATCAGTAGTGCAATCCTCTTCATTGTCTTGTGTGTGCGCACCATTATTTACCCTTCCCTTTTTCCTTTTCTCCTCTCCCCCGTCCCTGTTGCCTATTCTTTTTGCTCAGCTTCTTTCCCTCCCACTATAGCTATTGTACTTTCCAGACATCGTTGACTCTTTCAGACTCTTACACTAGGGAGACAATACGACGTTTGCACATGCGGTCCTGATTTATTTCACTTATGAGTACAACCTCTATTGCAACCTGGATAAGTATTTGAAACTCAAAAGTGAGGAAGAAACTCTTTTTTCCTTGACATTCGTTTTTTTCCTCTGAAGTAATCAGTCCTAAACAGTCCTTAACAGGTACAGGAGTGACGGGATGGAAAAGAGAAACTCAGATTAATTTTAAAAGAATCTTCTAGGGCCAGGGAGATAACTCAGTGATATAAGTGTCTGTCTGGCAAGCACAAGGTCCTGAGTTCAATCCCTGGTACAATCAACTATAGCGGTGTACAGAAATTTCATAGAAAACTTTTCAAAATCATTATTTGGGGAGAGCAGCTGGTACTGCAAGTATAACTTGTGACCACTAGATGGCGCTGGGCCTCGCCGGGGCTGCAAACGAGGTCCTATTTATAGACAGATCGCCACCCTCCCGCCAGTTTCATAATGCTATTACGTAATGCGGGTTTGTCTGCCGCCGCTGCCCATCGCTCAGGAGATCAGCAGGGGTCCCCAGGATCGCGATGACCAACCCACAGGGAACAAGGGTCTGCCCTGCCACGCTGGAATTTGGCTCTAGAGGGACTCTTGAGGGTGGAAAAACAAAGGCCAGCTGGTTGCAGAGGCCGAGGCAGGCTGCACCAGCAGCTGGGAGTCCTCAGAGGGGCCCGCGGGCAGGGAAATCACACCCCGCGTTTCCACGCAAGACGCCTGACCCGCAAAGCCTCGCAACTCTCCCGCCTCTGCGCTTGGGTTTGTGGTGCGGGCTGCTTTCGTCGGGGACACCGCGCACTGCTCCTCCCATTGCAAACACCATCCCACCCCCGCCCCCTGTGTTGGCTTTTATAAACCCGCAACTGCGCTCGCTCGTTGGCGCTTACTGCGGGAGCTGAGCTCACTCGGCCCGCGCGCTCACCAGCTCCTGGGCATAGTGGGAGCCAGGCAGTGGCTCGGAGTTCTGAGCCCTCTGGGTGACTCAGACACGTTACCTAAGCACTCTCCGCTGTGGTCCCCGCCTTCGGACAGTGCGGCTTGAACTTTCCTTATACAACTGCTAAGGAGAATAAGAAGGCGGGAATTCACCCCTCCGGATTAGCTGTCGCTGCTCCTAGCACATGGGTGGAAGCTATAGGCTTTTATTTGGAGAATTACAATAGCTGCTACTATTAAGATTAATCCCATGGCTACCCCCAGGCCACAGCCCCCACCCCTCCTGATGAGAGGCAAAACACTTGGATGTCACCTGGTTTCACCAAAGACAAAGGGTGAACACATGAAATGAAACTTTGCATAGGGATGATGGATTTCTTTTCTTTTCTTTCTTTTTTTTTTTTTTAATGTTATGGCCGGCTCAGCCTGCTCTGTGGGAGGGGCTGGCGCAGCATGTGGTGCTGGGGATTGATCCACGGTCCTTTGTGGTTGTCTAAGCTTGCTTAAGGAGATGCTTTAGACCACGGAGCCATCTCACCAGCCCAGGTATTGGATTGCTAAATGCAATAAAACAGGAAAATCTTGTAAGGAAGTGTCAGATGTATGTTTAAAACATATAAAACATCTATTATTTACAGAACCATGACAAAGGCAAGTAAGCAAATGATGAAGGCAATAGACAGCCTTCAGGAGGGTGGTTTCCTCCCAGAAAGGAAGGAGAGAACCTTGGCAGGCATTTTTTGTTGTTGTTTATTTTAAAGGCAGCATTTAGCCAGGAGGATCATGAGTTTGAGATCAGGCTGAGCTACATGGTGAGAGTTCAAGGCCAGCCTGAACTCCATAGCAAGACTTTTATATCAAGAAGAAAAAGATGAAAGAAAAAGGGGGAAGGAGGGAGGAAGGAAGGAAGGAAGGAAGGAAAGAAGGAAAGAAGGAAAGAAGGAAGAAGGAAGGAAGGAAATTTAAGGGAGGAGAAATCTCTGAGGTGGAAGAAGGAATGGTTTAGTCAGTCCTACAGACTCCCTGAGCAGCTAGGAGAGGATATACGCATTTTGCTATGGCAACCCAGGACACAGAATGACAGGGCCCTTGAGGTGTGACAGACATCCTTCGAAAACTAACATGAATAATAAGAGATCATAAGAGGTGCGTTTACTGAAGACCTACTCTGTGCCACGTTCCGGAAGCCAGCGCTCACGTTCCCATTACAGAGATGGAGAAACCAAAGCTGCACACAGTGTGGCAGAATTGGGATTAACATCGAGGCCATGGGACTGCAGCGACCTCCACTGTCACACGGTGTCACACACCTTGGCAATAGAGACAGAAGGCCAAGGGATGAGCTGTGGAAAAAAAAAAAAAAATTATATAAGAAACTCAAAAATAGCTCAGGAAGCTGGGCGTGGTGGCAACAAAGGTCCTGAGCCCTTCCAACAAGATCTGTCAAGTTCATCGGGAAAGCCGCCATGACAGCGACGCCCAACAGAACAGCCCAGGAGAGTCAGCGGCTTCCAACAGCTCCAGCCACGTCTCGCCTCAGCATACCTGACAGCGTTTAGGCAGCTTCTCCCGTTCTTTCTCTCATGCGGCTGGCAACGGCCCTCGCGTGGGCCTCCTGCACCAGCACCATGCTTGCTCAGTTCAGCTGGCTGTAAGAAGTTGACCACCAGCTCGCTCTTTGCTACACCGCCTTAAAAACCTTCTGTACTGGGGCCTGGCAGGATGGCACAGTGGTCTAAAGCGCCTGCTTGGCGAAGCTTGGGCGGCTCCAGGGACTGCGGTTCGATCCCCGGCACCACATGATGCACCAGCCCTGCCCTCGGGGTGGGCTGAGCCGGCCATAAAAATGAGTGAATAAACAAAGGTTCTGAAACGAAAAAAAAAAAAAAAAAACCTTCTGTACAACCTATTCACTCCCAGCCCCTGCAGACTACCGACCTTTTCACCGTCTCCACAGCTTGGCATTTTCCAGAATGTCGTGTAGTTGGAGTTCTGCAGGCTGTAGTCTTTCTGCATTGGTTTCTTGCACTTAACCCTGCGTACGACAGGTTCCTCTGCGCTCGTGTGCAACTTAACATCTCATTTCGTTTCAGCTCCAAGCAGTATGCCACTGTCTAGTCTACCACTGTTTATTTACCTAGCACCCTTGACACAGGTTTCGAATTTTACCTGTATAAGATAGATGATTAAAAATAGTATCTTCCTCAAGGAGTTATTCCTCAGAACAATCAGTAGGATGCTGGTGTTTGATAAATAGTCTAGATATGTCACACAAAGTTCTCAGTTGAAGCCACCCCCATGGGCCCAGAGCATTTCCCTTTTGTCTCTCTGGGCTGGCCAGCTGGGTATCTGTCCCCTCAGGCCTGAGAGAACATGGATAACACTGTGCCTTCCCATTCGGCCCCTGGCTCTGTCAGCCTTCATTTGGAACACAGGGTTTTATCTAGAAGTCACTGGAAACATGAGCTGCTTGCTTTTCTTTTCTTCCCAGACAAAAGTTTATTTTTAAATAAATTGTTCCTTTCAGAACGAGGCCTCAATCGTTCTGTTTAGTCATTTTATTCCAGCACAGACACAATAGTTTACCTCAGCTCACCCCGGAGCTGGGGGCGCTCACTGGTCACTGCAGCTAGGCCTGGCTCATCCTGCTGTCATCTGTCCCTCCTGCTGGACAGTTGTCAGCTGTGTCGTGATGCTCACGGGCTGTGAAAGCCTCTGCTTTGTACAGAGAGGGAGGATTACATAAAAGTCCTCTGCGAGCTGTCCTGTGGCCCTCCAACTGAACAGAGTTCAAACTCTACCACAGGGTTCAGAAGAAAGTGTCTGTACTTCATGCTCCCTCAGGGAGGTGGGGTTCATCTGATCCCCAAATGGAATTTGTGATTCTGATGAGAGCTGCTGGCTTTGTGAATGTTTTACTGTCTGTCCTTGGAACAGAGGCCTGGAGAGCCAGCCTTGACCATCAAGACTGGGCCTGATATTTTGGCTTTCTTTTTTGCATGACTGGACATTATACCCAGGTCCTCACACAGGCTAGGGGAGCACTCCGCCACTGAATCCTAACATGCAGCCCTGATCTTCTTTTATTTTGTCTTTTTTTTGGAAACAGGGTCTCATTATACAGTTCAGGCTGGCCTTGAGCTCACTTTTGTAGCCCAGGCTGGTCTCAAACTTGCATTGATCCTCCTGCCTCAGTCTCCCAAGTGCTGGGATTACAGGTGTGCGCCACCACACCTGGCTCCTATTTTGTCTTGCTAAGTTTCCTAAGCTGACTCTGAACTTGAATTTTCCTGCCTTGGCCTCTCACATTGCTGGGATTATACGCTTGTGCCTAACATGTCCAGTTATCACGTGTATTTTTAATGTAGAGTGACAGGACTGCAGAAAATTCCACCACCAGCCGCCCACCCATAACTCTCCTGGTCAAAGGACAGGGAAGAAGGACTTCACGTTGTACTCCCACATTCAGCCCTTCTGGCCCACGCTGCCTGTGTACCCCACCCCCATCAAGTCAGCTTGCCCTGGGAGGCTTCTCTGTGTGGAGTCCCATGATGCTGCAGGCCCAGAAGAGCTCAGGCCGGGAAGCATGCTGGGAGGACGAGAGACGCGGAGGCTCCTCCTCTCTGACCACACCTCAGGTTCCTCCTCTCTGACCACACCTCAGGCCTTGCTGGCTGCCCCTTTCTTTGGACAGCATATTCCCTATCACAGGACAGGAGAGTCATGGAATTGACCCTAAGCTTTGGCTCAGGATGGGAATGGACCAGGAAGCACCCACCTACCATGGCCACCCACAGGAGACACCTTAGGACTGAGGAGGGGGCCTGCAGTGGGATTAGTAACCTATAAGAGAGATACTTTAGGTCAGCTGGCCCTTGCTGTGAGGGTACAGCCAGAAGGTGTGGATGAAGAGACAGTGGGCCTCCGCTGGACGCCCACCCTGCTGGTGTGTGACCCCGCAATTCCTGGCCTCCAGAGCTGTGACTGGTACATTTCTGTTGCTTATAAGTCACCTGGTCTGAAATATTTTGTCACAGAAGCCCACACAGACTAAGACATGTCCTCTTTGTTTTCTCTTTCTGCAGACACTCTGGGTGGGGACAGGCAGTGCCTGGTAACCCTTGGAACCACACATGTTTCTTAGTATGGAGAAGGGTCTTTTTAATATTTATTTATTTATGTATTTATTTTTGTATTTTAGGACAGGGCATACAGGATCTTACCATGTAGATAGGGCTGGTAGTCATTCTCCTGCCTGCAGCCTCCCAAGAGCTGGGTGGGATTGCAGGCATGCACCGCCTCGCCCAGTCTCAATCAATGTCTCAGCTCGCCCTGGGGGCGGGGCCTGTGGAGCATGCCAGGGATCTGACCCCAGTCACTGCACTCTGCCTAAGCAGGTGCTTTAGTCCACTGAGCTGTCTGGCCCACCCAAGAGAGATCTTTTTTAAAAACTACTTTAAAAATGTGTTTTCTTTATTAGTTCATCCTTGCAGTAGATAATGAATGACATTCACCATGGGGAGTTAGTACCTGTTCATAACACATGCCCTCTGCTTCCTACTGCATTTTATTTTTCTCTTTAATTGTCATATTTTGAGTTTCCTATGTAAGAGGAAAGATACAAAATTTAAGCTTACATGCCTGATTTATTTCACTTACCAAAGTGGTCTCAAGGTGTACCCATTTGTCTATAAGTGGCTCAGGTTTATCGTTTTGCATCAAAGTAATACTCCATTGTGTATCAATAGCACCTTTTGTACCCATTCACCTGCTGATGGACATATACAGCACTTCCCAGATGTAGCCATTTTGAATTATGCTGCTGTAAACATGGGTATCACATATCACAGCAATATATAATCTAATCCTTTCCTTTTTTTTTTTTTCTAATTCTTTCAAGAAGATTCCTAGTAGTCCTGCCTGGCAAGTGCAAGGTCCTGCCTGGAAAGTGCAAGGTCCTGAGTTTGATCCCCAGTTGAGGAGGAGGAGGAAGAGGAGGAGGAGGAGGAGGAGGAAGAGGAGGAGGAAGAAGAAGAAGAAGAAGAAGAAGAAGAAGAAGAAGAAGAAGAAGAAGAAGAAGAAGAAGAAGAA
>PVJA010033492.1:0-23148 GCA_004027025.1 Myocastor coypus | reverse complement strand
TCAGTGTGATAAACATTTTGGAGGTTCTTAAGATCATTATCTAATTCATCCTGTGCATGCTTTTGCTCCTGCCATTTTTCCTATATTTTCTGCTTGCTGTCACTTCATTGTTTAAACTTTAAGTCCTTGCTTTCCAATCAGCTGTGTTATGCCTCTCCATTATTATTTCTTATTTTGGATTCTTACACTAGGGACACTATGCAATATTTACACGTGTAGGTCTGATTTATTTCACTTATGATAGTATCTTCAAGATACATCCACTTATATATGAAGTCTTGTTAATTTATCATTTTTCATAGCTCAGTAATATCCATTGTATAAAAATAGCACATCTTTTTCAATCATTGTTCTGATGATGGTAGTTTTGGTTGTTTCCAAATTTTAGCTATTATAAATTGAGCTTCTATAAATGTAGTTGCACATATATCACTATGATATGATATTTTCAGTTCTTCTAGGAAAATTCCCAGTAGGGATATAGTTTGGTTGAATGGGATTTCCAGTTCTAGTTTTTTAAAAATGTTTACACACCTCTTTCCGCAATGATTGCACAGTCTGCATTCATGCCAGCAGTGGAGAAGCGTTCCTTTTTCACCAAAGCCGCTCCAACATTTGTTGTTGCTTGATTTATTTGCAATAGTCATTTTTCTAGAGTAGTATCCAAGTATTGTTTCAATTTGCATTTCACAAATTTCTAGCAATGTGGAGCATTTCTTCATGTATTCATACACTTGTTGAATTTCTTTCTCAGAAAAGTGTGTGTTCATCTCAAATGCCCATTTCTGGCTTGGGTATTTCAATTTTGGGACCCTAATGCTTTTTTTAGTTCTTTATAAATTATAAATTCTAGATAAAAGATCTTTGTCTGAATACTTATTAGTTAAAACATTTTTGAAATGTGTGGGTTGTCTTTTCACTCTGTTGGTAATTTCTTTTGAGGTACAAAAACTTCTCAGCTGAAGGAAGTTGCAGTTGTAGATTCCTTCAAGTATTAAAGGTACATTTTTATTTTTGACCATGAACTCTTTGCCTACCCTGATGTCTTCAAGATTTCCTCTAATTTTCTCCTCCAGGAGATTTAGTGTTTCTCTTTTAATATTTAGATTTTTAATCCATTTTTGACTTTAGAGCATTGTGATAGACCTCGGTCAAGTTTTAGTTTTCAGCATGCGGAAAGCCAGTTTTTTGAGCACCATTTGTTAAAGAGGCTATCTTTCTTCCAGTAAACATGTTTGGTCCCTTTGTCAAGCATAAGGTAGCTGAGTGTGTTTGTATTTGTTTCAAATGATCTTCAGGTCTGCTTTTTTTTTTTTTTGCCAGTATCATGCTGATTTTTTCTCTGTAGCTTTGTAGTATAACTTTAGGGCAGGAAATGTAATGCCTCCTGCTTTGTCTTTGTTGCCCAGGATTGTCTTTGCAATTCTAAGTCTTTTTTTATTTCCAAATTAATTTTAGGAATAATTTCTCCAGGTATGTGAGGGATGTTGATGGTATTTTGATAGAAATTACATTAAATCTGTATCACAATTTAGGGAGTATGACCATCTTCACAGGGTTGGTTCTTCCTATCCAGGAAGAGGGAATATCCTTCCATTTTCTGAAGTCCTTTAGGATCTCTTTTTTCAGAGTATTATAGTTTATATTGCAAATATCTTTTACTTCTTTAGTTAGGTTAATTCCCAAATATTTCATATTCTTTGGTGTGATGCAAAAGGTATTGTTTCTCTAATTTCTTTCTGTGTGTTTGTTATCTGTGTTCAGGAATGCTATCATCTTTTGTGCATTAACTTTGTGTCCTGCTGTGCTTCTGAAATTGCATATTAATTCTAGTAGCTTCTTGGTGGAGTTTTTTGGGTCTTTCGAGTAGACTATCATGTCATGTCCATAAATGATAACTTCTTCTTTACCTATTTTAATTCCTTTTATTTCTCTCTCTCTCTGCCTCTGTATCTCTCTGTCTCTGTCTCTGTCTCTCTGTCTCCCTCTCTCTCTCTCTCTCTCTCTCTCTCCCTCTCTCTCTTGTCTAATGGCTGTAGCTAATGATAACAGAACTATATTGAATAGGAACGGTGATAGAGGGCATCGTTCCCTTGTACCAGATCGAGAATAAAAGACTTCTGTTTTTCCCCATTTAGAATTATGTTAGCCATTGGATTGTGATAGATGGCTTTAATCAGATTGAGGTAGAGGCCCTATATTACAATTTTCTGTAGAACTCTGAACATGAATGAGTGGTGGACTTTGTGAAAAGCCTTGTCTGCATTAATGGAGATGATCATGTGATTTTTGGCTTTGGTTCTGTTGATATAGAGTATTAAATTTATAGATTTGCATATAATGAACCATTTTTGCATCCCAGGGATGAATCCTGCCTCATCATTATGTATAATCTTCTTGATGATTTGCTGTATCCTATTGGTGTGGATTTTATTGAGGATTATTGCATCTATGTTCATCAGAGAAATTAGTCTATAGTTCTGTTTTTTTAGTTGCATCTCTCTCTGGTAATACTTGCCTCTGTGGATGATTTTTGGGAAGATTACATCCTTTTAAGTTTCATTGAAGAGTTAAAGGGGTTTTGGAATTATGTTTTCTGTAAATTTTTGTAGAATTCAGGGGTGAATCCATCACGTTGTGGACTTTTCTTTGTCGTTAGGCTTTTTATTACATTTTGTATTTCATTGACTAGTATGGGGTTATTGAGAGTACTTATATCTTCTTGATTCAATTGTGGTAATGTGTGCCTTTCATCTGTGTCTTCAATTCTGTGAGAGAACTGATTCTCAAAGTAGCTATTAATGATCCAGTGAAACTCTGCTAGGTCTGTAATAATTTCACCCCTTTCGTTCTTTGTTGCTTGAATTTGAGTACGTTCCTCTTTTTGATGAAGTTAGCTAAGAGCTTATCAATTTTATTTAATCTTTCAAAGAACCAATCATTTGATTCATTAATTCTTTTTATTGTTTTCTTTGTCTTAATTGGATCAATTTCTTCTCTAATATTTATAATTTCTTCCTGTCTTTAGGCTTTGGGTTTCGTTTGTTTTTCCTTTTCTAGTCCGTTTAGGTGATACATAAGTGTATTTATTTGTTCCCTTTCTGTTTTCTTAATGTGTGAGTTCAGAGCTATAAATTTTCTTCTAAGTACTACTTTCACTGCATCCCATAAATTCTGGGAATTTGCTCTGGAATTTTCAGTATATAGTAGCTATTGTTTAATTTCTGTTTTAATTTCATCTGTTACCCACTTGTTGCTTAGAAGGGTTTTGTGTAATTTCCATGTATTTCTTCAGTTCTTGTGGTTACTTTTCTCATTTATTTCCAGTTTCATTGCACTGTGCTTAGGTAATATGCATGGAATAATTTCTGTTCTCTTCCATATACTTAAGCATGACCTATGTTCTACTATGTTGTCTATTTTGGAAAATGTCCCATGTACAGCTGGAAAAAATGTGTATTCAGAAGTGGTTGGGTAAAACACTCTGTGTATGTCCACAAAGTACAATTGTTCCATGTTCTGGTTCAGTTCTGCGACTTCTTTGCTATTTTTTTTCCTTGACATATCTTTTTGGAATACAGGGCATTAAGAACTCCAGTTAAGATTGTGGTATTCGATAGTAGAATTTTCATGTCCATTAAAATTTGCCTTATATTACTTGATGCTCTCATGTTGGGTGGATATATTTTTATGAGTGTTACCTCTTCTTGTTGAATTTTCCCCACACCAATATGTAGTAGCCTTCTTTATTTAATTTGTTCAATCTTCCTTTAAAGTTCAGACCGTCTGCAAGCAGGATTGCTACCCCTGCTTTTCTTCTTGAGTTGGTGGAGCATGTAGTATAGTTTTCTATCCTTTAACTTATACTCTATGAGTTTCTTTCTTAGTTAAGTGTGTTTCTTCTATACAGCATATTGTTGGATTTTGCTTCCTTATCCACTCTACCAGTCTATTTCTTTTAGTTGGAGAAATGAGCCCATTTATGTTCATGGTTGTAATTGAAATGTATTGACTTATGATTGACATGCACTTTACTTATTACTGTTTACCCATTTTTCTCCTGTGTTTAATTGCTTTCCCTATTTATTGGGTCCTTTCTGTTCTAAATTTGGAATTAAAATCATTTCGGTACCTCTCTAGAATATTTTTTAGTATATTATTTATGGTTGGCTTTTACATCATGAAGTTCTACAGTTATTCCTTGTCGTGGAAATATTTCACTTCTCCCTTATACTTGAAAGAGAGATGTGCAGGGTACAGCAGCCTAGGCTACAATTTGTTTTCATGGACTACTTGAAACACTGCTCCAAGTTCTTCTTGACTTCATGTTTTGTGAAGAGAAATCTGCCATTATTCTTATAGGGTTTCCTTTACATCGGATCTGTTTCTTTTCTCTAGTAGCCTTAGTGAATTATTCTTTAGTGTATTATTCTTCTGCCATATTTCTGGATTCTTCACAATTATATGTCTGGATGTGTTTTCAGTCAGTTAATATTATTTGGAGTTCTGTATGCTTCAGTTACTTGAATGTCAGATTGTTTTCTCATATTTGGGAAGTTTTCTGCTATTATTTCTGCCCATATTCTCTTTATACCCTTTCTGTTGACTCCTTCTTTCTCCCCAGTTTCTTACTGATCTAATGTTGTTCATTTTTGCATCATCTTACAGATGTTAAATTATTTTTTCCTGTGTCCTAGTTATTTTTAAGAGATCCTTTCTTCCCTTTTCACTAGCTGTGATTTTTTCTTCAAGATCTGAAACTCTGTGTTCACTTTCATTCATATGGTGCTGCCAGCTTGTTATTGAAATTTTATTTTCTTGTATCTTTTTCGATCTCTTTCATGTGATCTATTTCTTTCTTATATTGCTCATTCAGGGAATTCACCATTTTTCCGTTCTCCTCTAATGTTTTGTCAATATCTGGACTTGTCCGGGATCGCCTGAAGCACAACCGACCTAGCAGTCAGGCTTGCTGCGTGACACCTGCCCCAGCCCACGGGGAACTCAGGTGCCATCCAGCAGCCAGGTCCATCATGTGAGACTTCCCCAGCCTGCCTGAAGCACAGCTGTCCTAGCAGCCAGGCCCGCCATGTGGGACCTCCCCAGGCCTGCAGGAAGCTTATTCAACCCATCAACCAGCACAGGCATGACTCGAGCAGCCCCATAGGTCCAATTGACCTGCCCGCCGCAGCCCCAACTCCCTAACCAACCAACCCACAGGCACGCAGTTCTGCACCTGAGGTTGCTGCTACACAAAATTGTACAGACAAACAGCAAAATGCAATTTCAGGTCCAGAGCCCACCTGGAACAAATACAGGAGACACTACCAAAGAAGAAAGTGGAAATGATGCAGCCCAAATCTCTCATTTAGTGGCAGCAGAAGTAAACAAACAAATGCAAAAACATGTAGAGAAATTCAGATTGGAGATAACCTCTCAAATGAGGAAAGTAATCTTTCAATTACTAGAACCTGAAGTAAAAAAACAGCTGCAGAAAAATATAGAGGGAATCAGATCAGAAATAACCTCTGAAGTAAAAAAGGTCATCTCTAAATTAATAGCATCTAAAGGAGAAAAACAACTGCAGAAAGGTAGAGAGAACATGAAAGCAGAAACAATCTCTGAAGTAGAAAAAGAAAAGATAACAATAATGAAAGACTGAATAAATGCCGCACTTGGGAGGCTGAGACAGGAGGACTGGTGTAAGTTCAAGACCAGCCTGCGCTACAAAAGTGAGCTCAAGGTCAGCCTGAACTGCACAACAAGACCCTTTCTCAAAATGAAAAAAAAAAAAAAAAAGGCATCGATAAAAAATTACAGGAGACGAGAAAAATGATGGAAATCTTGAATAAGCAATATAGGAAAGAAATAGATTGCATCAGAGTTCCAAAGATATATACAGGAAAACAAAATCTCAATCACAAGCTGGCAACACCGTATGAATGAAAGAGAAGATAGAATTTCAGATCTTGAAGACAAAGTTGCAGGTAGTGAAAAGATAAGAAAGGATTTCCTAAAAACAACAAGGATGCAGGAAAAGTTAATTCAACATCTTCAAGATGATGCAAGAATGAACAACGTGAGATTAATAGGAATCAATGAGAAAAGAGTCAATAGAAAGGATATAAAAAAATGTGGGCAGAAATAATAGCAGAAAATTTCCCAAATATGAGAAAACAATCTCACATTCAGATAACTGAAGCATACAGAACTCCAAATAACATCAATTCCACTAAAAGCACACCCAGTCAATATTGCTGTTTTCTTTAGTAGCATTTAAGTCTTTCATTATAGTAAGGATTTCTTTTTCTACTTCAGAGATTGTTTGTGCTCTGATCTCCTCTCTACCTTTCTGCAGTTGTTCTTGTACTTAGATGCTATCAATTTAGATATGTTTTTCTTTACTTCAGAGGTTAGTTTTGGTCTGAATTCCTCTATACTTTTCTACAGTTGTTTTTCCACTTCAAATTCTGTTAATCCATGCATTTCTTTCTTTCTTTCTTTTTTTTTACTTGAGATCTTGAGATGTTATCTCTGATGTGGGTTTCTCTATATGTTTCTTCAGTTATCTGTCTACCTCAGATGTTACCAATTCAGAGATTTCAGCTGCATGATTCTCGTTTTCTTCCATGGTAGTGTTTCCTGTATTTGTTCCAGGTGATCTTGGGACCTGTGATTCCATCTTGTTTCTTCTCTTTGTCATTGTGTTTCACCTCTGCACTTTGATGAAGCTATGCTGTTAGCGTCTATAGAAATTTGGGTCCAGATCCATTAATCTTGATCCTTTCCACATGTGCCTGGCTGGCTCTAGCGGCTGTGCTGAGCTTCTTCCTGCTGCAGCTGAATGTGGGCCTGGGTGGTCAGTGTGAGCATGCAGGGGCAGAGTTCTGGTGGCTGGTGGGACTAGGGGCACATGCTGGCAGAAAGGTCCTATCTGGGTGCTGTTCTGGCCCATTAGCATGGGCTGATGGGCTCAGCGTTCTGGTAGCTGCCGGGGCACACACAGGGGGAGAGGTCCTACATGGGTGTGGGACCTGTCAGTCAGTCTAGGTTTTTAATATTGCATTGTTTTATGGTCAGACTAGATTTTTTAAATATTGCATTTAGCAGTGCATTGAAACCTAGTTTTCAGAAATATGAAGCTCAGTTTTGAATTGCCTACAATGTTGGACTCTTGTGCACTTAAACGTTTAATATATTATTAAAACCAAATTAGAGTTTTCAGCTGTCATTGTGGTAAACATCCTGGGCTCATCTGCATCTCTCCATGAGTTCATTATTTTTAAAAGAGGTATAAATTACACGAAGGAACCAACAAATCAAATACATCTATATAGTCTGATAAGTTCTGTGAAAGATAAGGGAGGCACTTGAAGGAGCTGCCAACTGGGACTACGTTATGTATATTTATACGTTGGAAATGCATCATTGTGAAATAGTGTTTGATAAATTTTCTCTGATTAATCCCTGAATTTAAAGTCAAATTAGGATGTTGACTAAAGAATATTAGTTTCAAATTCTTGCTATAAGAAAGAAAATCAGAGTGACAACACTCGGATGGGAGTGCCAGAAACAGTGGTGAGCAGGGAGACTGAGTAAGGCCTTGAGGTCTAGAGAAGAGAGGTAGATTGTTTTTTAAGTGTTACTGAAAAAACTTTGCAAAATAAAATTTTAAGTTTTTATAGTCTGTATGATCACTTCTGCTGCTCTATTTAAAACACAGACAAAAATTAAAAGAAATAGAAAAAGCCTTTAGATATTAACTGGGATTATACAATTAAAAGCTAATGGTAGTATAAATCTTTCAATCTGAAACAGTCCTTTTCTTTTATTTTCTCTATTTGGCATAATGGAGGTTAGCCCCCTGATATATTCTTATGCACGTTAGCTTTTGGCTATTTTCATAGTGTACTGGTGATGATCACTGAAAGTATTTATTTTCCAAAGCTCCTGCCATTATTTTGAATAGCTTTATGGAGTTGAATATTTCGTTTTTCTCTTCAACAAGGCAGGCAGTGGTGAGCTACAGCTAAGATCTTGGGGATCCGGCTATCTGATTTCACAGGACAGGTCATATCAAGACTCTTCTATCAACAAATAATTTGTTTTATTATCTGTCAAATGTACATGAAGCATTTGGCGCAGTGTAAGAGAGAAAGCCCTTCATAACTCATAATTATGAGCAGAATTGTTTTTCTTATTTAAAACAAGTGCAGGAACAGCTTTGTTGAATATTTTATTTTAATTTTGAAAATTCTTTAGAACCAGTCTACATACTTACAAATGCAAGTGATCAGAGTTAAGCAGTACTTGCTGTTATCATTATGTGTTAAGGTTAAAATCTAGATATATTTCATTTAATCTCAATTAAATACATTATATGTAAGTGATGTATCATACAACTACCATGGAAAAAGTTCTGATATTAGAGGACTGTAGCTTATTACAACAAATTTTTCTTTAAGCAGATAATTGAAACTCTTCTAAGCGGTTTTCAAAGAAAAGAAATAATTTAATATTAGATATAGGCAAAATTTTTTTACCAATACACACTTAAGACAATAACTGATCCACTGTGCAATTCACAAATAATGATTGTTCAGAAAATGGAAGAGAAATAATAGCAATGATATTACACAACCATATTACAGGTGAGAATAAAAGGAAATTATTTCATCATCTATGATGTTATTTATTTACATGTTTCAAATACATCACTTAATATCATTGGCATGAGCTATAAAAAATTTCTTTCAGTAAACTACCTCAAAAGCTTATAGTAATGCATAAAAGAGATGGTAAATTCAGAAGTTATTACTATGTCTTAACAAAATGTTGTGTGCCATTTTTTGTCTTCTAAAATTTCACTTAATAAGTTTTAAAGGAAAATTCATGCACTTCTAATGCTCTCTGATACATATCTGTTGGTTTATTGCTCATTTTTAACATTCATAATGTAAGTAAATATACTATAAAAGATTCCTTAAAGTATAACTTCAGCTAGAAAAACAATTGCCTCGTTTTCTTGTGGCTATTGTGAAAATTTTCTTGTGTTATTATTAATGTTTAACACAACAGAAATGAAAATGGATATAATAGAATGGAATGGAATATTGTCTGTTGAAGTGAGTATTTAATTATGATTATATATATATATATATATATATATATATATATATACATTCAGAAACTTGAGGGGAAACATTCATTCATCTGTTATCAAAATTATGAATCCCTATTATGTATCAGATATTTCTAGATGCTTAAATTATAGCATAAATTTAATGTTATCAAAATTCTAGATGCTTACTTTCTGCAGAGAAAAATATACCAAACACACATACAGACACACGCACACATACACATACACAGTCATGTGCTACTTAACATGTTCAGAGACATGTGTTAGGTGATTGTGAGCATGTGTTTGTCCTTGTGCAAACTTCTCAGAATTTATTTATTTAAGCATGGAGGCTAAGACCCCTCTAGTCATGAATTGTGCCTCCTTTCACCTGAGCAACAAAGTTGTTCAGTGTGTTGTATGGCATACATGGGCAAAGGTAACACATTAGTGTTTCATCATAAATATCAAATATGTGAAAGGAGGAGAAAAACTATGGTCTAAGTGTTGATGAATGGGACAGAAGCTGGGGCAACTCTGGAGAGAAGAGCTCGCAGGACTGGAAATTGCTATGGCCAAGCATCAGAGTGAGAGGCGAGTGGACAGGAAGCCCACATGTTGCTTCACCTCCTGTAGACCTTGAAAGCACTGTGAACTTGGCCTATCATCATTTCATTAAGAACTAGCTCTTCAGTAACGTAGTAACCATAGATTGCTACAACATTTTACATAATAAACCTCATTTTTCCCACTTTTGGATTCTTGTAATAGCACTAAGTTTAAAACACAGACTCCTTGTATAGCCACACGAAAAAATATTTTCTATTCTTATTCTATAAGATTTTTAATATTTTGATTTTATTCTTTTTCAAATGTGATTAATAAATTTCCAAATTTCATTTGTATACACTTGTTTTTAAGCTAAGATGCAATATGCATGAACTTTGCCTCCACAGGGCCAGCTCCTCAGCATCATCGACTTCCACATCCACAACTTGGCCCACCACATGGTCAGGAGGGCAGCCACACATGTGGAGCTGTCAGGTCCTATGACATCAGTGGCTTTCTCTGGAATGACTCCTAACAGGATGTCCAGGAGCAGATTTTCATTATTTTTTTTAATAAATAGCAGAAGTACATTCTAAAATAATGTTCAGAGCATTAACAACCAGTAGCATAGTTTTATCATCATTATCCAGTGCTGTTTATTATGCAAGATCATGTTTGCGGAATTTATTTTTGACCAGCCATAGGACAGACTGCTTATACCAATATTGCCATAAACATATGAGTAATGTGTGGCTGTATGAAGTTACCAAGGCTATAGAATCAGTGGACAACTGGAATTTATCAATTCCGTTGTTATGTTATGGGGCCATCCTCTTGGGTGTGATCTGATATTGACCAAACAGTGATTTTACAGCTCACGTCCAGAGCTAAATATTTCAGATAGTAAAAAGTAACATAAAGAAAAAAAAATGAAGGAGTTCAGGGGCACCTATGTGGCTGCTCTTCTAGAAGTAATCAGGGAAGAACTCTGAAGAGGTGAGATTGAGCCAAATCTGTTGGAAACTTAGGAGCTACATCCACATTCAGCAAAAGAAAGGTCTGAATGGTGGAGCAGCTTGTACCACAGCCAGGGAAAGGGGTCTTCGAATGTTCAAGACTCACAATGACATCATTATCCTTAGACTACAGAGAGCAGAGGCAACAGCGAGAAAACAAGTGGCATAGGAGAGGATGCTGGTGCCCTGTTGAGGAATTTGAGTTTTATTAAACAAGAGGATGTTCAAGGATTTTGAGAATGGAAGAAAACCCCTTTTTAAAAATTTTTCATTTTTAAAATGTATTTTAAGACAGAGTCTACAGGGTCTGCAGGGTCTCACGACATAGATCAGACTCTGTAGTGATCTTCCTGTTTTCAGCTTCCCAAGAGCTGGGAATACAGGAGCGCAACATAATGCCCAGTTTCAATCATCCTCTGATTGCACCCCCAGGGGTGGGGCTGGCACAGCACTTTTTTTTTTTTTAAGTGTTTCAAGAATGTCGCTGGCTGTTTGTGGAAAACTGATTCATGACTAGAATGGAAGCAGGGAGAGCAGTGAAGGAGATGTTGTCACCTGTGTGACGGATGAGGTGGCAAGGAAGACTCCAGTGGGGGCCTGGTCTCCACTGGCCAGGAGCCAGGGTGTGGGGCATATTTTGCAGAGATATACTGGATTCATGATGTTCAGAAAATTCAAGCAGTCTGTTTTATCTCATTAACTGTGAGACGAAGACCTCTGGTTTTCTTGATTCATCATGATCTGGCTCTCTTCCCAGTTTCAGTTAACTTGTTTGCTACCAGATTCTCCCATTTTATTTTCTTGAAGATGTTTTTCTCTTACATCGTATTTTCATACTATGTCTAATTCTACAGGCATCTGCTTTCCACATACTCCTCAAGCACGCTGAAAATCTCCATGGGGATTCGTTCCTTTGTTCAGCTTCCCCCTAAAACTTCACACTGTGAAGCCTTTCTAGTTTATACTTGTCTAACTCTGTTTCTGTTTCTCTTTCACACACATAAATGTAACACACTTCCACACAGTGCATACCTACACATATTCATACAGTGTATATTGCAATATATGTGTTTTCCTTATTGCTCTCTTCCCACTAGTATTTAGAATACATTAGGAAAAAAAATGCTTATTTTGTGACATTAACTTATAAAGGCCAAAAATTTTATATATTTTATTTTTGGTACTGGAAATCAAACCTAGAACCTTGGCCTTGCCAGTCAGACACTTCTGCTGCTAAGCTATGTCCCAGCCTAGGGCCAAAAATTTTAGACACGTAGTGAAAATAGAGTAATTTGTCATCGCTTTTATATTGCTCTTATAAAAGGGCATATTCTGAAGATTGCATTAATTTTTTTTTAAATTTATTTATTTAATTTTTTTTTCTTGTTTCAGAACCTTTGTTTGTTCATTCACTCATTTTTATGGCCGGCTCAGCCCGCCTAGACGGCAGGGCTGGCGCAGCATGTGGTGCCGAGGATCGAACCGCGGTCCCTGAAGCCGCCTAAGATTTCCCAAGCAGGCGCTTTAGACAACTGAACCATCCCGCCGGGCCCCAGATTGCATTAATTTAAATAGCTTAAAGATTTCAGAAATATTGAACATGAGGCAGGTTACTTATAACAACTTTATTAGTGCATAATTACTTAGATAAAAAAAAATTCTTTTGAGAACTGTCTGGGGAAAGGTTTGAGTTTCTCACCCAACAGAGTGCAGCTGTATTTGGAATGTAAGAGCTGTAAGAAGGCAATTTCTGTGTAAATAAATCTTTCTGTCAACAAAAATAAAAATCATACATTAAAAAGATTTTCTTTTATTTTGTTGAAAGAATGTGAAATACAAATGACAGTCACATTTATAATGTAAAAAAACCACAAAGCCTTTACATATACATCTCTGGGTTAATAATTTATGATACTAGAATTTTAGCAAACTTACTGAAATAACTGTTCTTATCTAGTGAAGATATAGATATCTTTACTTGTGATATTTACCTACAAACACTTGAACAGGCAATTTGTATACTCGCTTAAAATTATTAATATTGTTTGAGAAAAAATTCCAAAGTGTATTAAACTAACATATATATGGAAAAATGCTGAGCTTGTTTGACTTTGTCTCTGTCTCTGTCTCTATCTCTCTGTCTGTATGTCTCTCTGTCTCTATCTCTATCTCTGTCTCTGTCTCTGTCTCTGTCTCTAGCTCTAGCTCTAGCTCTCTCCGTTGTAGAGACAGTTTCTCACTATGTAGTTTAGAATGACCTTCAGTTCATTCTGTAGCACTGGCTAGCTTTGTTGTTGTTGTTGTTATTATTATTATTATTATTATTATTATTATTATTATTATTATTATTATCTTGTAAGACTGGAGATAGACTCAGGACCTTGCAGTTGCCAGGCAAACCCAAGCTGGCTTTGAATTCAATGAAATCCTGCTGCCTCAACCTTCCATTTGCTGGGATTACAGGAATGTGCCAATACAACTTACTTTTAGATTTCTTTAAAATTTCTGCCTCAAAAAAAATGAGAACATTTAGCTAATATTTATAGCAAATCCAAGAAGCAGGAAAAATAATTTATATGTTGGGAAAATTTTGATGTTGATTTTTAGATACGCTGCTATTGAGTTAGAATAACACTCTTTGAAAAACAATTCTTTGTCCAATAAAATGTATGTGTCACAGAAATGTAAGATCTAGTTAGGAGACAAGATACTCAAAACCTAGCAAATATAAAAACAATTCTTGAAGATATTTTCCCTCAGTGATCACTTATTGATATATGACCTATGACACACATTCTTTGTTAAATCATTTTAACTCACAATTCAGTCACAGAACAAATGGATGATATTGAAATGGAGCACTAATTCCTTTCTGACATGAATATCAAGTACTGAAAATATTTGTTTTTTTTTTCAGTTAATGAAGGATCTAATGGATGGTACAAAAAAGAACTGATACTACTTTACTTTTGCCTTCAGGTAACAAATGATGGAATATATTTCTAAATGAATTCAAACTTGGCAATGTGACAGATGCCTACAGAACAACAAGCATTTGCGCTCCACTAGAAAAAGCAATGAGATTTTGCAAGAAATGATTATGTACTATAGCATGATTTGTTAGCTTTTCTTGTTTTCATTTCTTAGAACATTCTAATTATAAAATAGCACAAAGATTATTTACACAAAAACTAATTTTACACTCATATCCACAAAGCATGTATTTACAAACAACTGGTACTTTTCCTCGAGGACATATAACACATTTTTGTTCCACAGCACAGATTTCCTCATAAACTAGGTGCAATATTATGGTGTATAAGCTTACAGTGAGAAGAGTAAAAGAAAAACAGGTCATATCAAAATATATGATGGAGCTGGGCGTGGTGGCATGCACCTGTAATCCCAGCACTTGGGAGGCTGAGGCAGGAGGACTGATGCGAGTTCGAGACCAGCCTGGGCTACAAAAATGAGCTCAAGGTGAGCCTGAACTGCACTGCAAGACCCTGTCTCAAAAAGACAAATATATATATATATATATATATATATATATATATATATATATATATGATGAACATCTACGTTTTTAAGGCTCATTAGAGTAAAAGATACATTGTAGGGCCAGTCAAATAGTTAAGTGCATTAAAACACCTGCAAGCAGGTGCAGTGGCCTGGGATTTGAGCCCCAGCCTGCCATGCAGGCTGCACCCTCAGGGCGTGCTGAGACGACAGTTGAGACTGGGCATCATGGCCCATACCTGTAATCTCAGCTCTTGGGAGGTTGTGAACAGGTGGATCACTAGGTGTCACACCTAGTAGTGAGATGCTAAACACCATGTAGAGCCTTCCCTAATATACAAAAAGGAAAAAAAGATACATTGCAATCAGCTGACTTCAAAAATTTTGCCCTTGCTTATCCCACTATTATTGCTGCTTTCTGAAACAGTTCTAGAAGTGCTCTTTTGTGAATGTCTGTACAAGACAGGATTAAAGAAATAGAACAGTGTTGAGTGCCATCCAATGGAAAGACTTTTTTTTTTTTTATGGCTGGCTCAGCCTGCCTTGGGAGTGGGGCTGGCATGGCAGGTGATGCCAGGGACCAAACCATGGTCTGTGTGGTTGCCTAAGATTTCCTAAGCAAGTGCTTTAGATCACTGAGCCATCTCACCTGCCAAGAGAGGCATTCTTTTAAAAATCATTATGTTACATTGTCATCTAGCCTATTCACCAGGTTTGGCACCACAAAACTTCTGGCTCTTCCCAAAGTGATAATGACGGCAAATTGTAAATGTTCAATTTATTCAGGACATTGAAGTAGCTGTAAGGCCATACTTAAAGACACTCTTGAAGAAAGATTTCCAGAACTGGTCCAGAAAATAATAAGAATGTAGGGGTAAATGTGTTGCTGGAGAAGAGGATTATATTGACTTCTTTCAGGGCTATATATTCTCAACAATATTTTATGATATCAATTTGTAACAATATTTTTTCTTTAAATTGAAAGGTAAGACATATTTTATCACATTTCATATCTCCAATATATGATCTGAATTTGTCACATCTTATATTATCTTATTCCTTTTATGGTTAATCGTCCTATATGCAAAAGACATTTTCATTAACATGCTCTCTATTCTTTCTAAGATTTCCTTTCCACTAACACGGGTAAAAACAAATAAATAGAAAAAATATCATGTAATGAATTCCTCAAAGGAAACATGGACTTTAGTTCCAATTATTTATAAATTTCATCATCAAATTCATGCTAACTAAAGTTGAAAATTTTCATAGACTTTGCAATAACATTGTGATATTCCTTATTTAAAGTGTGTAATTGTTGTGTTATTCTAATCCTAAAGGAGAAAGAATAATCAAGTGAGAGAATGAGAGACCACTGTAAATCCTTGGGAACTAAGTTGGAAGGGAAAACATTATAGGGGAGCATCTGCAGTTATTTCTTTCCACTATGTAATCTTTGATTTGCAATCTGGAGCTTTTTATTAAGCACTCATGCAAGATAGAATATCAGTAAACCTGTAATTTTATTTATTTATTTATTTATTTATTTATTTATTTATTTATATTTATTTATTTTTTTTTGCAGAACCAGAGATCGAACTCAGGACCTCGCATTTGCCAGGCAGGCACTTGTGCCTCTGAGCTATCTCCCTGGCCCCTAAACTTGTAATTTTAAACACAAGTGATTTTTAATGTGGGCATACGATTGAACACATTTGGTATAGAAACACTTTCATGCTAATATTTATGTTTTAAGACATTAAAAGTATTATAGCAGCTGGGCATGGTGGCACATGCCTCTAATTGCAGCACTTGGGAGCCTGAGGCAAGAGGATTGGTGCCAGTTCAAGACCAGCCTAGGTTACCAAGTGGAGCTCAAGGCCAGCCTGAGCTGTGTAACAAGACCCTGTCTCAAAAAGACACACAAAAATGGTATTATTGCAACATAGAAGTGCACACAACCTGGAACAGTGGCACTAAATAATTTGTTAAGTATGTGCTCTAGGAATATATCAAAATGTTGAAGATTGGTTAAGACAAAAGCTATATAGTTTTATGCCAGAAAATAAAATAAGTCCAGTGGAAGGATCAGTAACTGTCCTAGGATTGGTGGTTGGGATAAAACAGATAGAAAAGGTAGATGTTGAACAAGGAGTACTATGGCTTCTGTATGTACTGGCATGGCAGATGCATGCCATACATTTATCCATAATCATAGAACAGCACAGAATTGTGAAAGCTAATGCAAGCTATGTACTTTAATTCATAAAAGTATATTTATTTTGGTCCAATAACCTTTACACATGCAGGATGCTAGCAGCGTTGACTGAACAAGTGAGAAAATGTTGTATGGAATCTCCACTTTATGCTCAATTTTTCTGTGAATCTAAAACTTTGTTCTACAAATAAAACATATACAAATGAACAAAAAAGTAGAACCCTACATATTATTAAAATTAATTAAATAAAATTGAGATGCTTAAAAATATTGAGGTGTTTTTCTATCTTAAGAAAGAATGTTTTAAGATAATTTGATGTGCAGAAGAGATATCTGAAAGAAATTATTAAAATTGAAAACATAAGCCGGGCGTGGTGGCACACACCTGTAGCCTGGGCTACAAAAGTGAGCTCAGGACCAGCCTCAACTGCATAGCCAGACCCTGTCTCAAAAAGACAAAAAAAAAAAAATTGAAAACATAGAAATAAGTCAAAGCATTGTTTTAGATGATTTTATATTTGTGTATTAGGCATCAAATATTTTACCTCTGCTCATCTTTCCTTTCTTGAGTTAATAATATCTTGAAGCTAATAAAAAGAGTAGACGATTGGCATTTTCAGAATCTGAATGACTCTATTGGTGACAGAAAATGATCCTTGGTTTATGTAATAAAGTTATCTTCTTTACTAGCTAAATTACACTTAAGATGCTTCCCTTACAATTATCCTCTTTCTTCTTTATTTAAATAGTATAGCTTGAAAAACTCTACTCATGAGCCCTCAAAAATGCAATGGTATAAATGAGATCGAAGACTGTTGTATGTTCTCTTATGTCCTGAGTCCTCACTGACCTTGAAGGGTAGGGCCAAAATATTGGCTATCCTTGTAGCCCTTCTTTTTCTCCAATATTTGTCTGTAAACTTATGTTCTCAACTTTCCAGAAGAAGAGTTAGTGATACTATTACTCTATTACCTAGGTACTTGAGCTTAGCATCATTGTCTTTCTTGAATATCAAATATCTTAGACTTAACTTCAAATTGGTATTATCTATCAATCATTGATATTCTAATAAATCTCTATAGAATGTGATAAAAGCAGTTATAGATTTTTACAAAGAAATTTATTAATCCAAGTATATATCAAATTGTGGCCTGTCAATCCCATGGTATTTTTCCTAGTTTCTTACTGTTATGTTGCCTTAGTTACTTTTCTCTCATTGCTGGGACAAAAACCTGATACTCAAAATGAAGGAAGGAACGGTTTATTTATCTCACAGTTTGTGAAGGTTTCAGCCCACGTTCGGCTGGCCCAAGGCAGAGTGGAACACGGCAGAGAGCATCCAGTTCATGGCGGTGGAACAGCAACAATCACGACAGAGGCAATCGACCAACCAGGGCAGCAGACAGCAGCTGCTTCATGGCATTAGAGCAACAGCATGAGTCTGTCTCTCTGCTTCTATTTATATTACATTCAGGCTCTCTGCCTCACTCTATCTGCCTTAAACTACACCCATAATCCCAGAAGTACTTTTTTTTTTTAAAGAATTTTATTTTTTTTTTCTTGTTTCAGAACTTTTGTTTATTTTTATGGCCGGCTCAGCCTGCCCTGAGGGCAGGGGTGGCACAGCATATGGTGCCAGGGATAGAGCCGTGGTCCCTGAAGCTGCCTAAACTTTCCTAAGCAGGTGCTTTAGACTGCTGAGCCATCCTGCCGGGCCCCAATCCCAGAAGTACTTAAAACACATAATCCCAGGGATTATGGACCAAGTCTCAAACTCTAGATCAGTATTACATCACATAATCTCAGTGATTCATGAGTCAAGTCTCAATTTATAGAAGCTGCGCCCATTTGCATGAGGCTTTGGGGGGACAACTAGTCATAAACCATAACACATGTAATACCATTTTTGTTTTCTTTCTGTCCTGTTTCCTAACTTTTCTGCTTTCAGTCACTTCATTGTTTAACCCTTAATTCCTTGATTTCAATTCAGCTATGTTATCTCTCTCCATTTTTACTTCTTCTTTTGAGTTCTTACACTAGGGAGACTATACGATATTTACACATATAGGTCTGGTTTAATTCACTTATGAGAATATCTTCCAGATACATCCATTTATATATGAAATCTTCTAGTTTACCATTCTTTATAGATGAGCAATATTCCATTGTATAAAAATACCACATCTTTTTCAATCATTCTTCAGATGATGGGAATTTCGGTTGTTTTTAAGATTTAGCTATCACAAACTATGTTGTTATTAACATATGTGCATAGATATCACTATGATAAGATGTTTTCAGTTCTTTCATTAAAATTCCCAATAGGGGGATAGCTAGATTGGATGGAATTTCTAATTCTAGTTTTTTAAAGAGTTTCTGCCCTGCTTTTCTTTCTTTCTTTTTTTTTTTTTTTGTCTTTTTGAGACAGGGTCTCGCTATGCAGTTGAGGCTGGTCCTGAGCTCACTTTTGTAGCCCAGGCTGGTCTCGAACTCGCACAAATCCTCCTGCCTCAGCCTCCCGAGTGCTAGGATTACAGGCATGCGCCACCATGCCCGGCTGCACTGCTTTTCATAGTGATTGTACCAGTCTGCATTCCCACCAGCAGTGGAAAAGGGTTCCTTTTTCCCCATAGCCTCTCCAAAATTGGTTGTTGGTTGATTTCTTTATAATAGCTATTCTTTCTGGGGTGAGATGGTATCTAAGTGTTGTTTTAATTTGCATTTCATGAATGACTAGAGATGTTCCACATTTCTTCATGTGTTTATAGGCTACTTGAATTTCTTTCTTTGAGAAGTGTGTGTTTATCTCAGATGCCCATTCTACAACTCAGTGGTTTTCCAAATTTTCTGTTCAAGGAGATTGTGGAGCAATAGAGGAAAGAGATCAAGACATATAGTGTGCCTAAGGAAAGTCACCTAGAGAGAAAACATTCTCTCAGGCTTTCACAGAGAGCAAACTGGTCAAGCAATGGCCATGACTCATCCAGATGGCTGACACTGGCAACAGTTCTACAAAGGAATGCACATGGTTTCAAAATAAATCTGGGGTGATTTGACTGACCTTGGAAGATACAAAAGTTACATGTTTTGTTATACAGGTCTTGCTTTAACTTGCCCTCAACCACCGAGCAGAAAAGTTTAACCACGAGCCATAAAATGTAAAGCTAAATTAGTATGCTAAGCTGTAAAAGGCTTAAATTAACAGCTTCCAATATTACCAGTTCTGCCAATAACCCACTGCGATTATGAAACATTGGATTATGTATACAACTTCTCTTAGTTCAATGAGAAAAAATTTTTGTACTAACAATGATTAGAAAAATTATCATTTCTACACTCTGTGCTCTGTATAACTACTAGGAGGGCAACAACATACATTATATCAAATATTGAGAATGTACTACTGATGTGTTTTGAAACTATCACATTATTTCTTATTAAAAGCAATAAAAAAAAGACTGGTGTGTGGTTTGTTACTTGAACTTTTCATACTTTGTGCATGTTATCTCTGGGATGATAGCCCTCACTTTGGATTCTGCCATTGTACCTCATTCCACAAAATTAGAATCAAAATGTCAATGGAACCACATTTTCAGGTCTTTAGAGGCTTGAAAGTGTCATTGGTAATATGATTTATGTTCTCATTCTGAGGTAATCACACCATATTTCAATTGAAGCTGAAAATGCAGTTTTTACATAGATGATGATGGGCCTAGGTAAATCATTAGGTAAAGAAGGCCAGAAGTAACATAAGCAGCCAGCTAAAATCACTACCATAAAACGGTCCTTAATTCTCTACACTAAGAAAACCTTAAATTTAGTTTTTACATTTCCATCACCAACACTATATTCAAAAATTGAAGACACATGGTTTTAATGCCTCCCAATAAACAAGAAGAAAGAAATAAAGTAACAGTTCATACAGAACCTGCTCTGTCTTATGTGGGAGCCTCCTAGTAAGCTTCCAGATTTGGCGTGATTGTCTCGTGAAGGTAATGTGCAAGTATTTCCCATTTGACTGTGATATAATTGACTTCTTAGGCCAAAATGACCACTGCTAAACCAATAAAAGTGCACATCAAAGAGCCAATTTAATCTGTAATTAGAGCTTTTTAGAATCAGGACAATATCAGCAGCTGATGTCGTCCACAGTAATACAAAACCTCCTATTTACTGTTATGTCCATCAAACTCTTACACATAGACAACAACAGAAACTACATTTAAAAAGTTTGTATAAATACCAGAGAAACTGCAAAGATATCAAAAATTTACAGAACAGATAGCAGGCTGGACAGTTGGGCTAGGAGGTGGACCATGCCAAGATTTCTTGGGGGCAGACTTTTATTTTTGGGATATGTCCAGACATCAGAATTTCAATTATGTTCATAGTACTTGTGTCAGTGGTTAAATATTTGTTCAGGAACCCTATAAGCAAAACAGAAGAATCACTTTGTGCTCTTTTTGCCTTTTTAAAAACACTAATCTAGTCTCAAAGAGAGACATTGTAACAATTATAAGCAGACATTTAAATAGTGAAAAGAAGTTACATATTTGCTACATCAGAGAAGTTTGTGCTAAATACCACAGGAATAAGAACATAATTTTCCTGTAGAAAATGTTGCTCGTCCCTCTTGGAAATCTTGAGAATTTCCATCCTAAATTCTTAGAGATATTTTCAGATTCACAAACTACACTATTACCTTAAATTTTCTGTCATAGTTTTCTAAAGGACAGTGTCCCTACCCTCAGCAATTTCAGAGTGTCCCTAACCCTCTTCATCACCTAAGAGAGATAATCCCTGGTAAGGATTGACCCCAAATGAAATTTTTTTAGTTACAATACAGTAAGGACCTCATTGTGTTTACATTGACTACAAATAATCAAAACATGGATGTCACTCTCAGCTTTGAATAACCACCGTTTTAAGTTTCCCAGACATGTCTGGGGTATATGTAAGAATGCCTAGCGTCATTTAATGTGCTTTGTCCCTTTCAGCGCATAATTCCTAAGTTCTACCAACTATGGGAATATAGCACATGAAGGACAATCACCAAGTGGAGCCCTGAACAACACAGGGCTCCAACTCATTTATTCACTGTTCAGATACCACTTAAATGTACTTTAGAAAGTGTTTGAAACGAGCTTAGAGTAATTTTACATTTTCCTATACCTTTTTATTCCTACAGATTAGTTCTTTATAATTGTGTCAGAGTGTATGTCTACTCCTCTGATTGTTAAGCTTCACTGTGTCAAATTGAAATGTTTTGAGGTCCAAATCAAAAAAAGCATCTTCTTGGGCTGCAGTGAACAAGGCCATTGTTGTGGGGCTGACCACACCAATGGGAATGCATATTATCACTACTGAGCATTCAGCTCAGAGCCATAAGACTTAATCTTCATATTGCTGGGAAACAGTGTTGCTTTGGTTTGAATTTTTCTATCCCCGTGTTTCTCCCATTTGGAAAAGAACATCTACCCTATAGCTTATATTGGGCTTATGAAATGGTTTTCACTTATACAAGATTTATGCTAAGTCTTGAAATCTTTAACAAAGATGGGGCTGTTGAGACCTTGGACAAGGGATCATTGTATCTCAGCTGTATGTGGGACAGTTGTGTCACATACAGTGGAATTGTGACTTTGTCTTTATTTGGAGATTATTTCTAATTTAAGGAGGTATAATGGGTATCAAATTGACAAAGGGAGCAGTGTGGTGGTTTAATTTTGTTGTGCCAACTTGATTGGTTTGGTGATCCCACCCAGAAGATTAGTAAAGTACATTGCTCAGGGAGTCTGGGGGGTTAGTGGCGGTCTAACTTTAGGGTCACTCCTTCCACTCTTGCACTGTCCTCCCACCCTGGCTACTTCTAGCCTTCAAGACATAAGTGCTCAGGCTCTTTGACTGTGATGTTCTTTGCCCAGAGACAGCTGACCATAATATGAATCTTCTGCAAACCTGAGCCAGGTAAACTTCTCCTCCTTTAAATAAGGTGTTTCCTTGGCCAGTTACAAGAAATATGGCAATGTGTTCTCAAACCAATCCTTCATCATTGCATAACTCATGTGCTAGAAATGGGAGGCCCAGGGCCCAGCAAGGTAGCTCAGTGAACTAAACATCCTAGAACCACATACTGTGCCAGCACTGCCCTTGGGTGTACTGAGCTGGCCACTGAGACATGGCAAGGTGGCACAGGCCTGTAATCCCAGTGCTGGGGAGGCTGAAAACATTAAGGTCAACGTGAGTCTGAGCCACACTGCGAGAACCTGTACCAAACACATTAAAAAAGAAAAAGAAAGAGAAATGGCTCAAGGAAAGAAAATTGCATTGTGCTTATTAGTTTTAGTCTGCCCTATCCAGATATTCCAAATTGAGAAGTTATGATATTAGTCAACAGAAAACATGTTTATTATATTAACCTAATATCTACTCAGATAATATTAAAATTTCATGATTAACTGATTATGAGCTAGTTTCTCATCTCACATTGCGGTCTTTCTTGGTGGAATATCTTCCATATCATGTATCATTCAGGCTGCCTGGTTTCTTCCACCTTGTGACTCTGACATGATCAGAAATTAGTTCTGAACTTCTCTACCTAATATTCTAGATCTTGTAGGGAAGCAAGGAGCAAAACTGGATAGGTTACGTGGAAGACACTCATATGTCTTGATAGAAGTGACAAACACAACCGGGCGTGGTGGCGCACGCCTATAATCCCAGCA
>PVJA010033491.1:7642-23341 GCA_004027025.1 Myocastor coypus | reverse complement strand
CCTCCTCCTCCTCTTTTGCAGGACCAGGGTTCAAACTCATGACCTTACACTTTCCAGGCAGGCACTTGTGCCATGGAGCTATCTCCCTGGTCCTTCCATTTTCTTATTGATGCTTGGTGATTGTGGCCTTGAGCCCATTCTAGCTATTCATAAGATCCACAATAGTCATTATAGACCATAATCACCCCAATTGATACTTATTCTTCAGTCTCTCTGGTGCCTCTGATAATCATCATTTTATAACCAGATGACACTTCTTAGCATTCATTCACATGTGAGACAGACATTGAAGTGTTGTCTTTTTGGGTCTGAATTATTTCATTTAATGAATAATCTCTAGTTTCAGTGATTCCACTGCAAATGATTGCTTATAATTTTACAGCTGAACAATATTCTATTGTGCATACACACATAACACATTTTCCTTGTAGGTATCTAGATTGATTTCATGTTTTGGCTACTGTAAATAGTGCAGCAATAAACTTGGCCGTACAGATTGCCCTTTGAAATACTGATTTCACTTCCTTTGAATAGATTGCCAAGAGTAGGACAGCTGTGCAGAAGATTAATTTGTGTAGCAGATTTAATTTTTTGAGGACTTTCCATAACATTTATGGACAGCTGTACTACTTTATATCCCCACTGGCATAAGATGAGTTCACTTTCCTCTACACCTTCACTACCATGTATTAACTTTCATCTTTTTTATAACAACTACCTTAACTGGTATGAGGTGCTGTCTCATTGTGATTTTGATTTCCATTACTCTGATGACTAATGTTGTTCATCTTTTTTTTTTTCCCAGAAATTTGTTGACTATTTCAATTTCTTCTTCTGTAAAGAAGAAAACTGTATCCATCCTTTCCTCATTTTTTGTTTTACTTATCTGCCTAATATTGGGTTGTTGAAGTTCTTATGTATTCTGGACATTAACACTTTACCAAATGAACAGTTCACAGAACTTTTCCCGGTCTGCACGTTGCTTCTGCAGCCTTCATTGTTGCCCTCCCTGTGCAGAAGCATTTCAGGTTGATAGAATTCTGTTTTCCTTTCATTCCCTATGTTTTGGGGGCCTTATCTGAAATATCGTTGCCTTTACTGAAGTGGTTCTTCTGTTTTCTTCTAGTAGTTTCACCTTTTCAGATTTTACATTAAATATTGCATCCATTCTGAGTGGATTTTAATAGAGTAAGTGTAGGGGCCAAGTTCCAGTTTTCTGCATATAGATGTGCAGTTTTCTAGGTTCAGTTCAGATGATTAATTATGGGACTGTTTATAACAGTTGAAATCTATAGACCTTCTAAATATCCACCAGTGGGAACTCACCAAGGACACAAGGTACAGCCTCATGATGTTACCTAGTGCAGCACCTGCAAGAGTGAGAATGACTCCATCTGTGGTTCCCGATTGAGTCCTAAACTCTGTTACTGAGAGAAGAAAGGAAAGTCTAGAGATGTGTCAGCAGTAGCTTAACTTTCATTTGAGAAAGGTCTCAGTCTCTGATTTATATTTTATGTGATACAGAAGATAAATCAAAATTTTAGATTTAAAAGGAACAAGATGGATGAGACTATATATTTTAGTTTTTAAAACTGGTTTTAAAACAATTTAATTATTTTACATCATTATAATACAAAAGTAAGCTAATAATTTTGAAAAGTAAAGTGAAAGAAATTAACTTGGCTATAAAATAAGTTGATGGCACACCAGAATTGATCCACACGAGAAAAATTACGTCAGATTAGCTTAAAGATAG
This sequence comes from Myocastor coypus, assembly GCA_004027025.1. Classification (NCBI taxonomy): domain Eukaryota; kingdom Metazoa; phylum Chordata; class Mammalia; order Rodentia; family Myocastoridae; genus Myocastor; species Myocastor coypus. The sequence goes on along the minus strand of PVJA010033491.1, from coordinate 21,585 downwards.
TGCTTTGACTGTCTTTCCTCAGCTTCATTTATTTGTCCTTAAGGACAAATGAAACAAACCAAAGTAGAGAGAAATATTAATTTCTTTCAATAGCTATATTGCTTTGGGTAGGACTTTTGGGGGTCTATAGGGTCTACACAGCATTGAGATTACAGGTGTCTACCATGCCCAGTCTCAATCACTATCTCAGGGCTCCCCAGTGGCGGGGCTGGCACAGCATGCCAGGAATCCAATCCTAGCCACTGCACTCTGCCTAAGCAGGTGCTTTAGTCTGCTGAGCTATCTGGTCAGCCCTAGTTTGCTGCTGTTAGTGAGAAAACATTGTATGTGTATTATACAACAAAGCAGATGAAAAACTGTGTTGAGGCCCATGAGACTCAGAACTTCTGACACAGAGGAAAGGACATACAGCTGGACATTTATTGAAGTAATAACAAACAAACAAAACCTCATAGTCTTGGACTGGAGATAGCAAATCAATGTATGCTGCATTTTACTGTGATAAGAATGATAGCATGTTGTCAGGGAAGGGCTAGATGCTGCAGCTTATCAGGGAAATACTGAGACCAGATGCATGGGTACAGTACTATTGTGCATTGCCCAGGTATTGTGGTAGATTGAAAGGTCATTCCTCCAAGTGCCTGAGGTCTTGGCTTCTCACAGTTCACAGCTGGACTTTTCTCTGGGAACTGCTTTCAGTGGAGAGGAGTTGCCTTGCCCAACAAATATGCCTATTCTGAGAGCAGTCCTACCTCAACTGGGGCAACCTTAAGTAGCCATTGCATTCACTAAGGTGATTCTGCTAGACTGGCTGAAGTTTGTAGCAGCAATTTTATTACAATTTCGTTTTCCTCCCTGCCCAGTCCTGATTGCCTCAGTCCCCAAGAGCAGTCTCTAATAAGCCACCTGTGCACAAATCGCTATCTCACAGTCTGTTTCTTACGGAATCTGGGCTAAGCAACTGTGCGTGGGAGCCATTTGGTTTGTACATCCCGTTGCCCACATGAGCCAATAACTTTATTTCATCCCATGGGAATAGCTTCCAGGGGTTTTAGTGAGAGAAGTGTTCAGGTATAAGAATGCACGGCATTCAGCGAAGCTCATAGTATGGATTTCTACTATCTATTTATAGTTTATTCATAGTCCTCCTAGACCAGGTGTGCTTTAATTATTAGAGGTCATTTTTACCATAAGCAATGTTGCTTGGTAACATATCTGACTTTCTACCTTTATTAGTTTCCAGGGGAACACAGCTAGAAAATTAACCCAAGGTCATTTTCCTTAAAGAAAGAGAATGGTTTTTTTTTTGTTAACTCTTTGTTTACTTTTAAAGACCTATGTGTTCATAAAAATAATGAATATAAGATAAAAAATCCTAACATCCCCCACTTAGAAATATAATAAAATGAATTCATTATTTTGAATTCTGGTACATAAAGGGAAAGGGCCATTTATCTAGACTTCCTAATACATACTGTGCCTAAAGATAACAAATGGCTTCATAGAGATATTGCAGGTAGCCAATAAACAAAGATGAACAGAAATGAGACATCACTCTTTTAAGACTCATACTGAAAAGATGAAGTTAGCCTTAATCATCAGTGATGGCAAATAGGACCACAGAGAGACAGCTAGACATTCTGTGCCCCTTGATGGAAGGGCACACAGTGACATAAAATATTCTTGCAGAAATTCTAAGTTGAATCTGATCAAGCTTCTAGTTCTAAATATCTGTTGTCACGGACGGAGGAGAATGTTAAATGATACTAGGGTGATTAAGTGTCCAAGTAGAAGGTTGTATAGGAAAGATGAGAGAAATGACTTGGAATCTTCAACAAAGATGTTAACAGAAAGAAAGGAAAAGGAAGAAGGAAAGGGCCAGAAAAGAAAGAAGAGGCAATGGTGTAGGGGCAAGAATTTATGCATTTAAAGAAATATAAGAGATAAAGTAAATAATTCTTTATTAACCAATATGGTAAATAAAGGGAAAGGGCAATTTATCTAGATTTTGTGATACGTATAGTACCTGAGGATAACAAATGACTTTATAAAAACAATCCAGGTAGATAATAAATGAAAAAGCACAGAATTAAGATATCATTCTTCTGAAAAGATGAAGATAGGCCTTAATCATCAGTGATGGCTAATAACACCACAGAGAGATAACAACAGAGCCGTATTAACCAATTAGAATGTATGCACCTCTCATGGTTTGTGTGTAGTTGTCCCCCCAAAGCCTCATGCAGTCGTGGGGCAGACTTCTAGACTTTGTGGTTAATTCTTGATGCAGTTCAGATTATGGGTGTGAGTGCTTCTAGGACTATGGGTGTAAATGCTACTGGGATTATAGGTATGAGTGCTCTAACTGGCCTAGGGCAGATAGCCTGAATGCAACATAAGGGAGACAGAATTGCTCTCTGTAGTCATGGTTGCTGCTATTCCCCTCATTTTGCTCTTGCTCTTTTCTGTCACCATGTACTGCTGTCCTCTGCCATGAGTCACTCTGCCTTGGTGCCAATCAAGTGTGGACTGAAACCTTCACTGTCAGCTAAATAAACCTCTCCTTCCTTAATTTTTGGTGTCAAATATTTTGCCCCAGCAATGAGAGAGAAGTATCTGAGACAGCACCTTATCTAGATCTTGATTTGAAGAACCTGTACAAAACTATGATTCAACTGAAGAAATTTAAAGTTGACTGAAAACCATACAGTAGGAAGAAATGCTTGCTAATATTAGGTGTATCACAGGTTCAATGAACTTTATCTAGAAAGTTTGACATCACAAGTCATTTGAATTTTTTTTTAACATTTGGGATAGTCATGTATGCATAATATGATGTCTTAGAAGATGATGCTTAAGTCTACAAATGAAATACACTTTTGCTTCATGTATATTCTATATACGCTGTTTGAACATAGTTTTGTCTAATCTTTTTAATAATCTTGTTCATAAAAGAGTTTTATGGTATAGAATTCCCACTTGTAACATCCTGTTGTTGCTTGAAATGCTTCAAATTCTAGAGAATTTTAGCCCTAGGAATTTTGGATTAGCGGTTTTTAATTTACAATGATTCTGTGGCTGTTAATTAAGAGTTCTCAACTTTTAGGAATACAGTGAAGTGACATAAAATAATAAAATAATGACTTTTTTTTTCTAGAATATATGTGTACTATAAGGAAATTGGAAAAGGATTAAATGTAACCAAGCTGGTCATGGATTGGTAATTGCTGAATCTGGGCAGGAGGTATCTAGAGTTCAAAATATTCCTTTCTATACTATTATATGCATGAAAATTCTAGTTATAATAATTAGAGAATATATACATTTACTTTTTAATAATCCAGGAAATACATGTATAGAGATCACTTCTATAGAAACATCAACAAGAAGGACAAAAAAAAATGCTTAAAGTGAGTTGAATATTCAGCAATGACCTATGGTTGAGTACTGTGATGTATCCATGCCGTGTTGTCACTAAAAAGAATAATTCATATCCTAATAAATTCACCTGGAGGAGTTTGCAGGAACGTTTCTGAATGAGAAAATAAAAATGCACATATGCAAGTCTGGGACCCTATTTCCCAAAAAATAAGAAATTCTACACACATATATGTATAATAAGGGTGGAACAAGTTGTTAGCACAAGTTTCTTGGAGTTAGAGGAGCGGAAAAGTGTTTTAGGGAGATGGTAGGTAGATTGGACTGCTGAAAACCTGGCTGGCTGAAAAGAAGCTGTGATATACTTATGTTCAGCTGGTATTGTGGGTACTGCGCTAGTTGCCTTTCCGTTGTTGGTACCAAATGTGTGACATACTCAAATTAAATGAGAAAAAGGCTTGCTTTGGTTCATGGTTTCAGAGAGTTCAGTCCATGACTGGCAGGTCCAAATGCAGAAGCATGACTCAAGGGCTTGGTGTAAGACAGCCAGGAAACAGACATCAAGGCAAATAGTTGGGGAACCCTAGAAAGCCTCACCCCCACTTACCTACTTTCTACCACTGATCCCCTTTCCTAACATCTCATCAAGGTGTTATACGTATGAACACTTCCATAATAAATTCACAAGTGTTTTCACATCCTCATGATTCAGTTACCTTACCAGATTCCACCTCTGAACTATTACACTGGGGATCACACCCTTAATATATGAGCTTCTAGGGGACCCTTTATGCCGTAATAGGCGGTACGATCATAGTACAGGCTGGAGTGGGGTCTGATTTCCCAGTTCTCTTCCCTGCCAACAGTGATGCAGTGGAATGTTCAGCTATGCTTGTGGAGCACTTCCTGAGTGTTCTGCTTGGGCTGAGAGCTAATGATACACAGGCAAAGGGGCCACCCTTGTACCTTAGAAGCTCTCGTGGTAAGGCCAACACTGTATGTGTAGAATGCTATGGGCACGTGGCTTGATTTTAGGAGTCTCAGTGTTCTCATCCATAAAATGAGTTCACAAAGCTATTATGGGGGTTGACTATGTGCAACATGATGTGACTGTACCTCTTTGGGCCACATTTTTCTCATCGTAAGGACCCAAACAACATGCTATTACTATCTCTGGTGGTAAGAGGTAAGAGGATGGGCAGTGGGATGGAGTGGGCAGAAAACAAGGAAAAGCAAGGCTGAGAGCTAAGGCATAGAAAAGTAAGGTGGAATCTAAAGGATTGCTCAGTAAGTCACAGGAAGGAGGTAATTGATTCATTCGTTTAACAGCATTACTGCTTACTATCTTGGCTGTAATACTAAATAATAAACTTATTTTGGCTATAATCCAGAAGATGGTGATAGACAACAGACACTGAGAAGAAGAAAAGTAGACATGCAATGTGCTAGACAGTTCCACTAAGAAAGAAAAAGGGATCTGGCAAAGAGCACGTCTGCTAGGGCTACTGTCCCACTGTCCCACTGACTGGATGGTTTATATCACAGAAATGTCTTCTCCCACAGTTCTGGAGACTGGAAATCTGAGATCAAGGCATTGGTAGGACCATGTTTCTTTCCTGGAGATTTTGGGGAAGGATCTGCTCTCAGCTCCTCTCTAAGTACCCCGTAGTTGTTGGCAGGTGACATAACAGTTCCGGTCTTCTTGTGGTGCTCTCGCTGTGGACACAACCATCTTCATGTCCAAATTTCCACTTTTCATGATATTAGTCACTGGACTCTATTGTGATGTTATTTTAAGTGATTTCATGAACAATGACCCCATTTTTACAAAAAGTCTCAATCTGAGGCACCAAGTTTAGAACTTCTGCATATGAATTTACATTAAAAGAAGACAGTGAGGTAGGAAGGGAACTTCAATGTTAAATAGCAGATTCAGAGTCAAGCTCATTGAGAAGAGGACACAGAGTGAAGGCTTTCAGGAGCTAGGGAACAGGCCATGGGGAGTCCTGGGGGAAAGCGCTCCAGGAAGATCAGTTGCCAAAGCAAAGCTACTGAAGCAGGAGTGTGTATGGCTTCCCTAGCAGAAAGCCAATGTGGTTAAGGCAGAAAGAGAGTGTGGAGGCACATTAGGTGGTGACAATGTGGCTCAGATCATATGGGTCCTAGAGGCTAGTGATGGACTGGGATTTACTTGGGTGCAGAATGAAAAATGATCACAGATTCGGAGGGAGTAGAGAACAGAGAAGAGAGTCTTTGGTGGTTAGTTGGGGATACACTTGGGTGGGAAGCCATTAGACAAGCTTGGGCTATAATCTATGTGGGAAATGAGTGAGACAGGAGAATGTGGGAAGAAACCTGGGGGTCACGTCCTGTGTAGACAGATGTGGTGGCATCTGGTGCTCAAGAGAGGGCCTGGCTTTAGAAGGCTGAGGAAGGGAACCCAGCCTCTGTAAATCCATATGATATAAATGTTCTCCTATTCTTGTGTATTTAAATCTAGCAAAATACCTGGTAGACCGAGGCATGCAACCAGGGTCAGTTTCTTCTGCTTCTTTTCTATACTCCTGTGGACTCATTTCTCACTTTGCAGCTCTTCATTGCTAAGTTTAATCTTTAAAGAGTATGAGCTGCTATTAGTATAAAGTAATGAGTATTGAATGATCATCTGAGGAAGTCTAGGGTTTTGAGGCACTGTCTCAGTCTGTAGGTAAGGGGACGTAGATATCTCTGCTTGCCCCCTCTTCTGTATCCCATTCCCTAGCTCATACAGAAAAACAACCATAGCTATGATTTGTGCATGGAGGTTTGCTCAATAATATCATTTTTAAAAAATGTCCCCATGTCTTTAAGTATTCCCATCTAAGATATCTTTAAAATTAAAAACGTGGACCTCTAGTGGTAGATATTTAGGAAATGGTTCTGCTGGCTTTGCTACATATGCTTCATATTTTTTATATGACAATCACAGTAACTAATTTATTGAGAACTAAATTTACCCTGGTTTGAGATTCTCCCTAGGAAATTATAAAACATAAAAGCATGCATGGTCAAAGTCATAGAGTCATAAAGTCACACAATGTTAGAGATGATAGTGTTCTTAATCTAATTTTTGTGTTTTTTTGTTTTTGTGGAACCAGGGATTGAACTCAGGCCCTTGTGCTTGCCAGGCAAGCACTTATTCTACTGAGTTATCCCCAGCCCTTAATCTAATTTTAAAAATTTATTTATTTATTTGGCACAGGGTCAGGCTACATAGCTTGGACTTATAGTGATCCTCCTGTCTCAGCCTCCCCAGTGCTGGGAGTACAGGCATGTACCACCACATCTGGTTTTGGGGCCAGTTCAGTGCACCTGGGTTCGGGAGCCAGCAAGGCATGTGGTGCTGGGAACTGAATTTGGGACCTTGTGCTTGCCAGGTGGGCACTTAGACTGCCAAGTCTTCCCAGCCCATCTTAGTCTAATTTCAACTCACTTTATTAAAATAGCTCAGACAAAATTTTCAAGGTCACCCAGGGACAATGGACCAGAATCTAAGTGTCTTCTGTTCTATGTCCTTGATTTTTCTGTTGTATTCCACTGCACAGCAGATGTCCTCAGACTATGAAAGGGGTGCCATAGTGCAGCCATTGAAAAGAAGAGTAGACTGGAAGTCTGTACAAGACATTTGATGTGACATTTACCATTTTCAGGAGTTCAGGTTTACAAGCTCCACTACGTTTAAGAGGCTTTTAAACTCTCTAATTGCTCGTTTATCTGATGTTACAAAACTGGTCCCTACAGACACAGACTGACAGGTAAATAGCTTGTAGAGAATTTATTTAAAATAATAAACTAACATAACGCATCTTCTCTGAAGAGAATTACCAAAAGCACAGGGTTGCTCCACGGTTTGCAGCAATATTTCTTCTGTAGTCACTGCTAGCTGCAGTCTCCTAATCGTCTCCAGGAATATTTCATTCCTTGATGCATGAATTACTGTGCTATAAGCAAACTTGGCAGGTCCTGTGGAGACAAGTAGGTCAGGGCAATTTGATGAAGGTCATAGAATCATTTTCGGGGTTGGCCAGGCCTGGTGAAAATTCTAGCTGCCTCTTAGATCTGCTGAACACTGAACAGGCACTTAAATAAGTTCACTCTGCCTCAGTTTTCTCCTCAGAAAAATGGGAATTACAGTAGTTTGTACCTCACTGGATGGTTGGGGGAATTAAATGAAGGTTTATGTGCGGTGTCTTATGCTGTGCCTGTCTTCTTACTGTGCCCATGTGAGCTTTGCTGTTGTAGAGCTGCAGAGTGGAACACAGCCTTGCCCCCCAGGAATGGGGCTTGTGCCAAGACCATTAGCACACTAGCTAGGGGGCTCCTTGGTGTGGTTTTTGAGTCCACCAAGCTGTGATTAAGTTTCAGTGTGGTTACAACTAATTATCTATGTAGCTTCGGGTGAATCCTTTAATTTTTGGAAGTTACTCATCTGTGAAATAAGGAGAAGTTGATAAGCCCAACCTACTTTATGGGTCATTTTGACATATAAATGAACTGTTTCTGTAAGCTCATACTCAGTGTCTGGCGGGTGACTAAAATTATTATTAAGAATTTCCAGAGACTGCAATAAGCTTGTGATAAAGAAAAAAAAAAAAAAAAAAAAAAAAAAAAAAAAAAAAAAAAAAAAAAAAAAAGTGCCATTTTGTTTGAGATAAGGAAAGGTATTTCTGTGTGCCTACTGGAGAGCAAAACCTTAGATAAATCTTAAGTTTCCAGATGACAGTGTCACCTGTACATCATAACACTCAATCCTATTAGTGACTTGTACTCTATTTGGGTGCTGGGAAGGGGTGAAGAGTGGAGAGGGCTTGAGTACATCCTTGGGTATGAGACTGCATCAGCAGAGCTGGAATGGGCATCAGTGGTCCAGCTTCCGGTTCACATAGGGATTCTCTTCAAGCTCTGCCCCTTGGCTCCTTTGTGTATGCTTTTGATGATGAGGTGCTTTGTTGTCTGTCCAAGAAAGCCCATTTCAGCGTAGTGTGGGAAATATCTAGACCTTAAGAAGCTGTTGAGTTAATACATGGTAATAGTTCAGGAAATAGTTACTTGGGCACTGTGCACCAGGGCTGAGCACCTGTGTCCTAGATTCTTTGCAATATTGTTTTCATTTTACACAGAATCATTCAAAATTTATTTTTCATTGGCCAACCAAATTTGCGGTGCCTTGGTGTTCTTACACTATTTTCAAGGAATATAAAATTTTCAAGTGGATTATCCAGGGTAATAATGAGAAGCCTTTTCTACTTTGCCTTTTTGATTCCTGGATCCATGTACATGGATGTGGGTTTAATAGCATCCTTTAGGGTAGTCCTTCAATTCCAGGGATAATTTCTGTACTGGTTCTGTAAATCCTCAGCAGGCCATTCTGTGATTACATCAGTCTAGCTACTTTTAGGTGATGTGATATGCTGTACGTCCAGTTGAAATTCCATGAGCACAAGCCACTCTTTCACTTCTTTGGATGCAAAAATGAGTTATTTGGTTAGAAGCTATGTTGTGCAGCATAACAGGGCATCAAATAAATATTTCATAAACCTACTGATGCCTGTGGGCAGAGTAGGCTGATACATATTTAGTAGAAAGTTCTATTTTAGGGAGGACAAATTGTTACCTCTCTATAATGAAAGGGGTCCATGGTCATCATTCTACCGCTGTGCAACTGGACGACTCCCGGGTATCACACTGGGCTTCTAGTCCTGACAGCCACTTTGGGCAAGGGATGCTTAGCCGTGGTGGTGGGCAGGTGCAACTTGATGAAGGAGGCCCTTTTGGTGCTCACACATAGCCTCTGTCTTGTCACTACCTTCATGGCTCTACTGCATACGTTCTGTTGTATAAAAGAAGCTTACTGGCAACAACAGATTTTATTTTGCCCACTCAATTTTGATAACTTTTTATGAATGAGCAGTCACATAGAATGGATATGCACAATTCATGCCCGCTTTAGAGGTCCATCCTCTGGGCCTTCTTACATCCATCCCTTTCTTTCCTTTTTTTCCAAATACTGTTCTTTTAGCCTAATCAAGATATGCGACCTATGGATTGATGTAGACCTGAATTTCTAACAAGGTTACCCAGAAAAAGTAGATGACAAAATGTACTGCATAGTGTCTGAGGTTGGGGAAGATTTCCCTTCATTCCCATCTTTGGAGATACTGCTGGCTGGGGTTAATTTCAGCTTCTTGCATTATTTCCTATGGTACCATCTGTGAGTCAGACTTAAGTTTCTATTTCTTGTCAACTGGCCATAAAGATTTTCTATGATACTGAAGAAGATTTGGGACGAGGGAGAGATGACACAGGAATGTCAATGCCTTATTCATATGATTTACTTTTTCCCACAAAATTTTCTAAAAGTAACTTTTGTGTAAAGCATTGTACTACAGGTGGAGCTGCCTGGTGTAATGGTTCTGTGGAATCAGGTGCTATCATTTCTATAAATAATAGCTCCAGTTCAGTCATTTGTTGTTTTATAGTCAGGCATTCATTCTCTTCTAGACTACCAGCCAAAGGTTATTTCTCAAGAGGCTTAATGATTAACTTCACAAAGTGGCCATGGAGTTGCTCCCGAACCCTGGGATCCTGTTTTGATCTTCCTTTGGGAGAGAATCAGAACCTCCCATAGTGTCCACGTTTACCTCAGGTGGCTCAGGCCATGTGATCCAACTGGCAAACAATTTGAGCTTAACTGGACCTGCTAAAAGACTTAATTTGCCTCTTCTTTCACATAAAACTGTGGATGAGGGCTTATATCATATGAGCTACACAGCAAATAGTTCAAAACAGCAGCTCAAATGTACATACTGCCATCAGATTTTCCCATTTTAGAACACAGTGCAGAGCACAGAATCTACTTTTATTTTGGAGGGAATATCCCAACAAAGTCTCAGATTATTATGTCCCCAGAAAATGTATGAGTTAGTGTATTTCTCAGGCTTTATGGCATTTATTTACTATCTACTACCCTTTGTGGTATATTTTCTACTTCCTTTCCACCCTGTCCAATCAGCCTGAATGTCACTTGTGTAATGGATCGATGTAATGTTTTGTAGAATGCTAAGATAATTAAGTCCCTGTGGCTAGATTATGACAGAAAACAAGAGAGTTACTACAGCAATGAAGGAAGGGAGAGAAGGTGTATTGTGTCTTAACAAGAGAGCAAAGGCAGAGGACTTCTTTAGGGAGGGAGAGGAGAGGAGAGAGAGGAAAGGAGAAAGAGGGAGAGAAAAGAGAGAGGGAGGGAGGGAGAGAGAGACTTAATTAATAATTAGATTAATAGTTGCCTACCTACAGGTTCAAAAACTATATTGATTTACTCCATTAAAAACAGTATATTTTGTATGTCGTCTGATCAATTTTGTAAAAACTCCACATTCTCTAAGATCTACTTGTCTTCTTATGGGTCAAACAAATGAGCTAATTTGTCCATATTATAGAAATTACACTTCTGCATTACAGTGTTTCTTTTTGCATGAACTATAATTCTGTCAGAAAGAGGAGTCCTGGGAGCTCTACTTGTGTCTTCCTGCCATGTTGGTCATTACCATACAGTTCAGGGAGTCAGTGTGGGGATTCTACCAGTTGTGGAATACAACTATGCTAATTGTACATGCCTGGGTCAATTAGCCATTACCAAAATTCCTGCAGGGTCAAGGTACTCTGGTAATCACTTCCTTTCCAATTTTTGTTTATTGTACCAACCTTCCCTAGGCATTTAAGTCCTAACACTTGGTCCCTGTTATGTCCAGATCTCTTTACAGTGGCACCTCTGTATACAAGTGAACAATTTGGTTCATAAACAGAAGCATTTGACAATGGTTTTTCTTTTTGTTTGTGAACTCTGCATTGGGTGACGGACACTACTTTTGCCATCTTTTCTGCATGAACACAAATGCAGCCATGTTTTCCAGGACCAAGGAACACATGTAGGAGGTACCACTGTACTTTCCTTGGAATAATGAAGCCACTAAAGTTACACTGACATTGCACATCTGTGTTAAATTTATTACTAAAGTATGTTTGTTGAGTTTATTGCAGTTGAAATTTTTCCTTAATTTTTTCAATTATTTGCTACTATATTTGATTTTTATATATTGAATTTGAATGCTATGATGTCACAAAATTCATTGATTTATGTAATGACTTCATTGTAGATTTATAGGATTCTGTACACAGTCAAATCTATGAATGAACATTTTACTTCTCAGTTTACACTTTTATTAATACACATATTTATTCGTTATTTTATAGGTTAGGACTTCCAGTACAATGTTGGACAAAAATCATGGTATTTATGTCTTACTTTTTAAATTTTAATTAATTAATTAATTTGTTTGTTTGTTTATTTATTTTTTCTTTTTTGAGACAGGGTCTCGCTATGCAGTTGAGGCTGGCCTTGAGCTCACTTTTGTAGCCCAGGCTGGTCTCGAATTCGTGCCAATCCTCCTGCCTCAGCTTCCCCAGTGCTGGGATTACAGGTGTGAGCCACCACGCCCAGCTGTCTTGCTTTTCATATATTACTTTTAAAGTTCTTTTTGTACCTACTTTTAAAATATGAACTAAATTTTGCCAAGTAATTTTTGTTTTTACTGAGACAATCAAATGATACCTTTTTTTTTTTTTATGTACTGGTAATGAAACTCAGGACCTTGCTTTTGCCAGGTAGGTGTTTATGTTGCTGATGTTGCTGAGCTATCTCCCCAGGCCCAGCATGTCCTTATTTTCTTAATTCACTAGTAAGATCATTTGAGTTTTCTTCAGGGGAATTTATTTTAAAATTACAAATCAATGTCTTCAGTTGTTATGAAGCTACTCATATTTTATATTGACTCTTGGCAATTATTCCAGGTTGTAATTTTAAAAACATCAATTTTATCTAATTTGTTGAACATAATGGCATAGTTATTCATAATAGTCTCTTTTTCAGTGTTTACAAGATTTATACTGCTATTTGTACTTGGATTTCTAATGCTGGAGACTTGTACTTTTTCTTAGTGGGAATTTAAAATGTATTATTTTCAAAAAACTCACTTTTAGGGAAGTTAGTTCTTAGTGGGGGTTTTAAATTTATTATTGTTTATTGTTGTTTTCAGAAACTAATTTAAAAATTTATTATATGATTTCTACTTTATTAGTTTCCATTCTTATTTGTATTGTATCTTTTCTTCTACTTTGATGTATAGCAAACTAACATAGTTTGCTTTTTGCTTTCTAGCTTGATACAGTGAAAGCTTAGATTTTTCATTTTAAGTCTTTCTTCATTTATGATATGGACACATGTAACTATGTGATTTTTTTCTTCCTTTTTTTTTTTGTAGGACTGGGGTTCAAACTCACAACCTTGCACTTGCCAGGCAGGCACTTGTGCCATGGAGCTATCTCCCTGGCCCCTGTGTTTCTTGATTATCATTTTTTAGTGGTATTACAGTAATGTCCATCTATTATTATTACCATAAATATTTCTATCTTGTGTTTCTCTTTTGACTCAACTTATTAGAAATGTATCAGTACGTAATGGTCAATGTTCTTCTAGATATATTGCTATCAATTTCTAATCTAACTCTATTGCAATAAAGAATAGACTGTAAGTTTTCAGATTTTCAAAGTGTTGTTCTGTGGCCCAGCACTGTTGGGGAAGAAGACCATAGTAGTAGGTGTGAGTGTGATGTAGCTCACGTTTTGGCTGCAACAGCATCTGCCAACTCACAGTTTTTCTTAAAATATGAGCCTGTTATTTTATGCTCCTTTTTCTTTGGGCATTTTTGGTCACAGTCTTAAAGATACTAGCTTTATCTGCTCCTTAATTATTTATTAGACTTCATTTGCAAAATATTTTATTTTTAATTTTTTTAAAATACAGTCAAAATTTTTATTGTAACTGGAATCAGTCTATGGTCCATGAGATTTCCCTATCATGAACACAATAGCATCTATTTGTTTTGTTTTGTGGATAAAAGTCAAACTTCATAATTAGTCCTTTATATTCTGACATAGATTTTTGTAGGGATCTGCTGGTTTTCCTGCAAATGGTTCTGCCTGGGGGGACATGGAGGCAGGAATAAGAAAGATAGAGGAGAAGACAAAAGCTGGGCTAGGTGGTCACCAGCCTGCCTGATGGACAAGACTAACTCCTTCACACCAAAATGGTCCTGCATTCATGCTTTGCAAAAACTTTTAGCTCTGGTATTTTAACTGGGTGGGAGATGATGAGAGAGAAACTTTTGACATATTCTTAGTTTCTGCCATAGTTTCTTTTCTCTTATATTGCCAGTTTGGGCATTTTATAGTTTATTTTGAGAAATCATACATTTCACTAAGATTTTCTAAGTTATAAACATGTTTTTGGTGGAACATTCTACTGTGTGTCTTTACATTTCCTTTCAATCTGTATTTTTCCTTTACTTATTCTTGATTTTATAAGTTTGTATTGTCACTCTTATTCTTTTTTTTTTTTTTTTTTTTTTTTTTTTTTTTTTTTTTTTTTTTTTTTTTTTTTTTTTTTTTTTTTTTTTTTTTTTTTTTTT
>PVJA010033490.1:0-23276 GCA_004027025.1 Myocastor coypus | reverse complement strand
ACTGATCCGATGATGAAAATATGTAATATAACCATTGTTAAATTTAAACAATAAAAGAATTGGAAAAAAAAAATAATAATCATCTTTTTCTAGCCGAAGTTCCCAGCTTCTGATGAACCCAGCAGCAGAAACCTTCTGACAGTGCAGAGAGAGAGAGAGTAAATACAAGGAGAGCATTCAGGGTCAGGGAAATAGGTCAGTAGAATAAGTACTTGCCTGGCAAACACAAAGTCCTGAGTTCAATCCCTGGTATTACCAAAAAAAAAAAAAAAAAAAAAAGATAAAATAAAATAAATGAAATGTGTCAAGCTAATTGTCTAATAGTCTGTGTTGTAAACCCCCCCCCCCAAACAAAGAAGAAAAATAGAAAAAAGGAAGTTATAGAAAATTAAAAATTAAAAAGGAGAGCATTCAAATCCCAACTTGGGCTTTCTTGAAATGAAGGGTAGTTAAGTGGCTAGAGACCTGCCCTGGAGTCCCCTTTGCTCCTCAGAAACAATCACCAATTTGTTGGTTAGTTTACTTCCTCCAGCAAAATCCTGTCCAAAAAGAAATCCAATTCAATGTCTTCTGAAATAAGAACAGGAGCTTGTGTGACCCAGGGACTAAGACAGAGTCTGCAGGCATGAGGAAGCTGGAATGTTCACCTGGTGCTTTGAACTCTGACACAGGACCTCATCTGAGGTCTTTGGGCTCAGCAGACCTGTTACCCTGAATGTCGGTCACTGAACGTTGTTTATCACACAGTTCTGTGCAGAAAGGTCAGAGCCCTTTCCAGAAGGGACTTTCATCAGCCTCGAGGCACCTCTGTGCACCCGACCAGCGGGCAGCCAGTCCGTCGGCCCTTGCTCTGAGTTAGGCTCATCCAAGGTCACCCAGCAGACGGAGGCCAAGCCTTGGGTAACACTAACTCTGAACCTTGTGCCTCAGCATTTATGGCTCTGTTTATCTCAACCTGTGGGCTCCAAGGGAATTGCATAAAATGAGCTCCTTTCCAAGAATATCCAAAGTTGTCCCTAGAGGGATCCCTCTGGAATCTCCAGAGGATCTAACCCGAGAGTCAAAATGTAGATGTATAGCATTTTGCAAATCTAGAAGTTCAGCTCAGCTTTCGGAGGCCCCCACCTGGTTCTCTGGCTGCACAGAAGAGACTAAATATGGATTCCTGGTGATGACGCGGTGCAGCTACTGCTTGGGAAAAATGAGATTCCATCAGCCCTCAGCCTTCCCGGGACCCAGAATCTTAGCACCCAAATCCGCATCGCAGCATGCGCGTCCTCTGTCCAAACAGCTCCTCCGAACCTCTCTGGTTTGTGGCCCGCTTTGGAGATGGATGACCTCTGCATTCTGGACTCTGCTCCACGTAACAATCAGTGCGTCCTGCAGGAGCACAGAAACGAGAAGCGCCTGCTCTTCTCAACCCAGTTCGGCCAGGGCAAGATCCAGAGCAGGCTCCGAGAGGACTTTGCCCAGGCTTGGCACGAGTTTCGAAGTCAGAACACACGGTCCTCAGCCCGCCCTGGTGAACTCTGACTCACCTACCTCTGTGTGGCAGAGTCACTCTTTAACGAGGGCCTGAGAAACATACATGTCCTGTTTGAGTCTCTCTGGCAAAGAGGACAGCTGAAGGGGTGAAGGGGCCGGAGGAGAGGACGGGTACTAGCTTCTATAGCTTTCTTCCCTCTGGCAGTGTTCTTCATTTTCTCAGAAAGTCAACCAGAGGCCAGCGTGCCTGAAGGCACTGGCACCCATTCCACAGCTGCCACTCACGTCTGCCTAAGCTGCTTTTAAAAAGTATCTCCTGGCCACGTTCAGTGGCACACATTTGTGACCCCAGCTACTGAGACTGAGGGGGAAGCATCAAAGCTGAGGGTAACTGGGCAGCCAAGCAAGATCCTGTCTCAAAACACTTTAATTTTTTTTCTCTCTGGGAGCTTAGCTTTTGCCTGAAAGCAATGCCTTCTTGATTGTATAAAAATGCCAGGGGGCATAGTGGATCACTGTCTTTTAATACAAGGACAAAAACAGGTGATAGCTGTTACCCTCACACAGTAACACAGATTCTGAGGCTCCAAAATCTGCTGCTCACTACGCCTCCCACCTGCTTACTTTACTGTCCCTTTAGTACCTGAAATGGGGCAAAGGATGCAATCGCCCAGTGGCCAAAGGGAAAGGAACTCTGTTTCAACATTTGCTCTTATGAAATGAGATAGCCACCTGGAGAGGCTTGCGAAGCGATTACCCAATAAGCATGAAGCACTCCTTGCCAAGGAGGAGACAGAACGGAAGCTCCCACTCAGTGCCTGCCTCCAGAGACACCATGAAGACCCTAGCCAAGTGACACGGCCACTCCCACATGGCACCTGAGCCCCCCCCCCAAGGCAGAGGGCCTGGTGAAGGAGCAGCCAAGCCCCAGCTCTGCTCCCCAGCCCAGAAGCACAGTCCGTGAAAACCTTCTGTAGCCTTGGAGTGGCCCCATCCTGCCCGGCACAAGCCCCAGCTCCGGCTGCAGCTTCAGTCACAGCTCCGTGAGCTATCCCATTTGTCATATTTGCAGCCACCCAGGGAGGACAGAAGAGCTTCTCTGACACAGCTGACTCTTGTGCTGCGCTCCTTGGTGCCCAAGGCGCTCGGCATCCCAGCCTGTCCCTTCCCCGCCCTTTCTGCAGCCTCCACGGCATCCTTCTCTGCAGCCTCTGCTCTGTTGCCTCCCCCTGCCTGCTGCCTGCCTGCCTGACCTCCGCAGTGTGGCCCGACCTGCCCTGTCCAGGACTCACCAGCGCATGCACCTGTTCACCATAACCTCAGACCAAAGCCCCCAGAACCTTCTCCATTCCCTACTGACCTTCAACTCTGTGAAACGTTTTTCCACATGGAAACACTGCCCCTGTCCTCCTGGCATCCCAGTTTCTTGCTCCCTGCCACTCGGCCCACCTGGCTTTTTTCTTCCTTGAGGGTTCCCCTTCTGTCTCCTTTACTGGTTCACGTCCACAGGTCGGAGAGGAGGGTGCACAATGGCCAAGCCTCGTACCAGCCCTCACCCCTGTGCTTCTCCCACCCCACCCTGCTCTGCGACCCCATCCACCCCACTACTGACGGAGCAAGATGCCGGCTCATTGTGCCAGCCTTCCAGGTCTCCCTCCGCATGACCCTGCCAGCCAGCATTACTTCTGATTCCTCCCTCCGTATTAGCCACTCCTTGCATCTCAGGTGGGAATGCTGCTGCCAGTCCAGGCCTCTCCCTGGGTCACAGTGTCCTACCTCATCATCTCTGTCCAGTGCTCCTCTCCTGCTTCACAGGTAGCCGTACTCTCAAACTGCCCCATCTTGGAATGTTAATGCACAGAAAATGGACAAGGCATCTGTTACTCTCCAAAGTCTCTCAAAGCCCACAGCAAACACGCAAAAGTCAGCATCCAAGATCTCGGGCCACCTCACTCCATAACCATTTACTTCGGGTCCACAGCCTGTAACCTTGAGCATCACACACAAGCAATGTGTGATGCAGTTTGGCTCCAGCATTGCTTACGTTGCGACGGTGACCATGTCTATTGCTTTGTATGATGTTCACTTCATAAGCTTAGGTTGACAAATTCACGGTTTGGATCTTGAGTATTTCTTGTGCCTGTGTGTTAAAGGATGAATCTTTGGGAAGGGAGGCCTAGCAGAACCACATAAGTCACTGGGGTTCTCTCTCTCCCTCCTCCTTCTCTTCTTGCTCCTCTTCTTATTC
Organism: Myocastor coypus; assembly: GCA_004027025.1. Taxonomy (NCBI): domain Eukaryota; kingdom Metazoa; phylum Chordata; class Mammalia; order Rodentia; family Myocastoridae; genus Myocastor; species Myocastor coypus. The sequence goes on along the minus strand of PVJA010033490.1, from coordinate 19,543 downwards.
CATCTCCTCCTGTCCCTCATCCTCTTCCTCCTCCTTCTCCTCCTCTTCTTCTTATCATCTTATTCTTCCTCCTCCTCTTCTTCTTATTCTTCCTCCTCCTCTTCTTTTTCTTTCTCCTCCTCCTCCTCCTCCTCCTCCTCCTCCTCCTCCTCCTTCTTCTTCTTCTTCTTCTTCTTCTTCTTCTTCTTCTTCTTCTTCTTCTTCTTTCTCCTCCTCTTCCTCCTCCCCCTTGTTCTCCTTCTCCTTCTCCTCCTTCTCCCTCCCCTTCTCCTTCTTCACCCACTTCCTCCTAATGGGGCTGAGTGAACAGTCCTGAGCTAGTGGCAATGTCATACTTGGCTGAATGGCCTAAACAGCACAAGATTCTTTACCATCCCTTTCTCACTAAAATAGACCACTTCGTTAAAGCACCTAAATTTAAACACTCAATGATATTACAGTAAACACTATGTTTTAAAAGCAACATTGGCATAGCTTTCTGTCAGAAAAGACAAGCTCCCAAGAAAGACCACACACTTTCTTACACACTTTTAGGTGTGTTTTTTTTTTTTTTTTTCTTTTCAAGTACTGGATATTGAAATTAAAGCTACTGCACTGAACTTCATCCGTTATATCTCCTACATCTGCTGCATCCCGTACAGTCCCCGACTCCACTGTTTTGTTTTGTTTTTAAGACAGGACTTTGCTAAGTAATCCAGGCTAGGTTTGAACTTGGAATCCTCCTACCTCCTGTCAGAGAGCTCAGACTACAGGTATGTAACACCATGTCCAGCTGTTTCTCATCTTGTTGGGGTATTCTTGCTTTGGCTTTTGCTTTTTCAGTCAGGATCGCACTATAGAGTTCAAGCTAGCCTTGAACTCACTATGTAACCAGGCTGGCAAACTGGGGATCCTCCTGCCATAGCTTCCTGAGTGCTGGAAGGTCAGCACTAAATATGCCTGGCTTCAAGTTCTTGTTACTGACAGTTTTCTGTTGTACACAGCCACATCTAACCCTACCTGATAATCCTCCCAGAGGGGGTTGAAATTGGTAATTCAACTCACAACTTCCAGAAATTCTGGAACAAAATTCTTCCAGCATCTGTGCACAGAGCTTTGTGTCAAAGGCACATGCATCTGTAACCCCTTTCTTGGTACAGCAAATGGATCCACAGCTCTTCCCAACTGCACAGACTCATAGGAGTCTCACTCGCCTTCTCTGCTCTCCTTTCGTTGTTTTAACAAGACAAAAGAGGAGCTGAGTAAAGTGCAAGACAGAGCGAGAGCAGCTGAAGTTGAGACTCATCTCTGTGCTTAATTAGCAATGTGGCACCCAGTAAACGACACCTTCCACATAAAAAGTGGGGTGAAAAATCTCCATTGTAATCATCAAAACCCCATTGAAGTTGCTGTCAGGATGCAGTGATAGGAAGACATCAAAGAAAACGGCCAGGCTCTGATATGTCCAGAGAGCTCAGTCAATGTTTGGGAAACCTAGGAGAAAAATCCCAGCCTCGGAACACATGCAATGTGATCAAAAAGTGTGACGAATATTTAAATTTTCAAAAATTTGCTACAGCAAAAGACACATTGCCATCATTCGCCCTCAGAGCGGCCCCCTCGCCTCCAACGCATTCATCCCGCCATTCTTGCCTCTTTCTGAAGCAGCTCTGAAAGGCCTCTCGTGTGAGTGCCTTCAGTTGCCCTGCCATGGCTGCCCTGATGTCCTGATCCAGTTCAATGCGTTTCCTTTTCGTAGACATTTTGGCTTTGGGGGAGACAAGTCACACTGACCCAGGTCCAATGTGCAGTGAGGTGACTGAGAATGCATCTTGGTGCCTCTCTCCTCAGGACACTCAGATGCACCTTTCTTCCCGTTTCTTTATCACATTTCTTAAAGACACAAAAGAAGACTTCCAGAAAGTGACAAGAGTTGTGGAATGTGTTTCTGTGTTTGAGGCACAGAGATTATTTGAAAAGGGAGATTAGCGACTGCATCTGTTACTGAAATATCTTTTTATTTAAATATACATCTTGCCGGGCGTGGTGGCTCACGCTTGTAATCCCAGCACTCGGGAGGCTGAGGCAGGAGGACTGGTGTGAGTTCGAGACCAGCCTGGGCTACAAAAGTGAGCTCGAGGCCAGCCTCAACTGCATAGTGAGACCCTGTCTCAAAAATACAAATAAATTAAATAAATAAATAAATATACATCTTATTTTTGTGATTAGTCCTTGTACAGCTCCCAAGTGACTGACTTCTAACCAATTAAATCAACAATTTTCTTTTTCAAACAGAAAGAAAAATCCCAGCCTTCATAATGGGTAGTTAAAGGATCTTTTGTGCAGGCCTAGACGCTGAGGCCATTCGCCTTGCAGTTTTAGAAGTCTGGTTCCCCCACAGGTAGTAAAGATTCCCAAGAGTACCAAAAAGCTAAAATGTGCGGCAGATTGTCCACAAAGAAAGCCACCAACAACCGGCTTGGCTGTGTGCATGCTGCACATGCCAATGCTTTCTGCCCTCTCCTAGGCTTTCTGACTTGCTCTGACCCTAAAATACAGAAGAATAGCATGGTGCGGCTTACAGGTCAGGAAAGAGGCCTTGCCAAAGCCTACTACGAAGTCAGAAACTGTTATGGTTGTTTCTGGATGTCCCCTCAAAGCCCTGTGCAGTCACGGGGAAGGGGTACTTTTCAGAGGTGGCTGAATCTAGAGTTTGTGCTTGGTTTATGGTTCAATGCTGGGACTAAGGGTGTGAGTGCCACACGCAGCCCAGGGCCGGTAGCCTGTAGGCAATATAAGCCTAAATCCCTCGTTTTGGTAGCTGTCCACTGCCATGAACTGTCACCCCGTGCCACATTCCCCCAGCCTTGGAGTCAGATGATTATGCATGGATTAAAAGCTCTGTGAACTGTGAGCTAATTAAGCCTTTCCCCTTTTAACTGTGGGTGCCTGGTGCTTTGTCTCAGCAACAAGAGAAAAGTAATGAAGACAGAAACTAAAACTGGAATGCTGACTGAATGGCCAGGAAACTGAAGAGACTCACCTGGACAAATCCAAGGCCACCATCACAAGGCAGCAGTCAGACTCTGACCAATGACCCTCCTGGATGTCCCAACCCTAGCACGTCTTAGACAAATGAACCACATAGCTGACACCAAGGAGAAAAAAATGTCTTAGCTGACCCACAGGATGATGAAAAATAATAATTCCTTCAAGTCATTAAATTTCGGAACAGTTTGTTACATAGCAGGAAGTGACTGCTACAAAAGAGAGTTATTTCATGACTTTTTTTTTTTTTTTTTTTGCATTTTTAGGGAAGAGTCTGTAGGGTGTTCAGGGTCTCACTATTAGATCGAACTCATAGTGATCCACCTGTTTACAGCCTCTCAAGAGCTGGGATTACAGGCACGCACCACCATGCCCGGTCTCAATTGCTGTCTCAGCACGCCCTGGGGGCAGGGCCGGCATGGCCGACTCAGGGATTGAACCCCTGGCCCCTGCGCCTGCTTGCAGGGGCTTTAATCTGCTGAACTATTTGGCTGGCCCAACAATTCTCTTCTTTTTTTTAACTTTAGTTAGTTAGTTAGTTAGTTAGTTAGTTAGTTAGTTATGTATGTAGGTAGGTATGTTATGGCCCACTCAGCCTGCCCTAGGGGTGGGCCTGGTGTATCATGTGGTACTGGGATCAAACCACGTTCCCTGTGGTTGCCTAAGTTTGCCTAAGCAGCCACTTTAGACAGATGAGCTATCTCACCCAGCCTCCAACAATTCTTAAACATAAGACCATTTCCATGTGTCCCCCCAGAAAACACGAACCCTGTAACTTCAGCTAGAGAAAATACCCTACCTTTAACTTCAGCTGCCTCTGTTTAAAGACATCGCTTATCCCACATAGCCATCATCTGAGGTAACATGTTTAGAATGTCCTTGTAGTTCTTTCCAGTGATTGTGACCTATCTCTCATGTACTACTATTAAAATGGCAAATAAGTAATAGCATACAAGGAAGAAAGGTGAAGACAACCCACAACCCAGCAGAGGGGTGTGGATCATTTTCTCTTTAACAATTGGCTTAAGCAATTCACTATAGTTAAAATTCCTGCTTTCCACTCCTAAATGAATGCTCTATCATCAAACTCCACGATGAGAATAACAATGCCTTGCATTTGTTACGTTCATACCACGTGTCAGGCTCAGTGGCAAGCATTTCAGAAGTATTGTGTCACCTCGTTTTGTAAACTGTGCAATTCATTCACTTATCAGAAGTTAATCAGCAAGGAACGCTTGTAGGTGCAGAGACCACAGCAATAAACAGCATAGACAAAGGCCCTGGACCTGTGGCACTCGCATTCCATTGCTGGAGAGTGGCAGCATTGTGTGTGGGTTGGTGAGAAGAGTGGGCTGTGGGAAAACCAAGCGGAACAAGACCCTTAGCGGCCGGGTGATGTGACATCGGGGCAGGGAACGAGGGCGCAAGGCCTGTGTATGCGTGGGTATGTGGGGAGGAGAACTCCCTGCTCCAGAAACATACTTATGGAGTTCTAAAAGCAGTAGAACGGCCCAAATGCCTGGATCAAGGAGAGTCAAGGGTGAGGACAGAGGATTAAGGAGACTAAGCAAATAGGGACTTTGAAGGCGCAGCAAGGACTTTGGCTTCACTTTAGAACGAGCTGGGAGGACGTATTAGAATATTCAGCTTGTGTTTTAAAATAATAACTCTGGCTACTGTTTACTGGGGAGAAAGGGACCAGGTCAGAGACCAATGTCATAATCCAGGCGGAATTCATGGGAACGTGGCAGAGCAGGTGGGGGAGGAGCAGCAGCTTACGGAGGCATTCGAGACATAGAGCTGTCTAGGTGTTGGTATTAGGATATTGTGCACGCTATGGTTTAGATCTGCGGGGTCCCCTGAAGTCTCAGATGCATGCAAGACCACTGGGCAGTGGAGATGCTGGTAGGTGAGCGCTATTGGGCACTGGAGCCTGGCCAGCAGAAGCAGGTCCCTGGGGATTTGATCTGGAAGGTGCATCTTCCTATGCTAATCCTCCCTGCTCCCTCCTCCTACCCGCTCTATCTCTTTGTGTCTGTCTGTGTGTTTCTCTCTCTCTCTCTCTCTCTCTCTCTCTCTCTCTCTCTCCCCCCCCCACCTTCCCAACCACTAGGTTGTGAGCAGCTTTCCTCTGCCTAGATCCTTCCATGGCACTATTTCTACCTTTCATCCAACCAGCCATGGATTATAAATGTTACTCAAAATAAATCCTTCTTCCTTTAATTCGTGGGTACCTGATATCATGTCTCAGCACCAGAAAATGACTAAGATTGTTCAGGAGGAAGAGAGAGTTGATTTCTGTTAGCATCACTACAACCATACTACAAGTGCAGAAATGAAAGATAGAGTATCTTGTCCAGATAATGCAGCATGTAAACACAGAGCCATGTCTCAAAACAGCATCCTTTAATTCTAAATTGTGTCCTTCCCGCTGCCCTGTCCCCCTGACTCACTTGCAGGACTCAGACACTAAGCCAGGCATTCCGCAGGTCCAGCTGCCCCAGTTCCACTCTACCGTATCCACAAATAAAAGAAAAGTAGGCCAAACTCCTATGTCAACACAGCAGACTGAATTAGCACTGTGCCCTAGTGACAGGGGCAACCTTTCCCCTCAGTGTGAAATACAAGACCCAGATCCACATTTGAACCTGGCGAGCCCTGGGCCCTGGCTAGCGCGGGCTCTACCAGTCAGGCCTTGGCAACCATCAGGGATTGCCTTAAATCTGAGCGAGTGGCTTCACTCTTGCAGAGCTTGCCGGTCAGTTCCTCATGGCCGATGACCTACAGAGGTCAGCATGACAATGGCGTCACACCGTTCTGGAGAAGACTTAAGAAACAGCACGCTTTTAAGTATTTCAATGTTTGTATCATAACCGGCCACTCAGGAATACGACACTGAATGTTAAACGTCAAGTTTTCTACCGCCCACTGCTATGAAGTGAAGCGCTTGTGTGGTAGTCCTCATGTGACGCAGTGGGGCAGCGGTGCAGCTCCATGGAGCCATCACAACGCGAGTGTGCTTGTGTGGGCGCCTCGCACAAGGGACGTGCAAGTGCAAAGTGCCCTCTGCCAAAGCCGGTCCCTGAAAGTCATGGCCATCATGTACTCAGCTTGGATATTTTAAAACGTTAGTAGGGCAAAACCTCTTTAGGATTCTAACATAAATGTAGTTCTATGCCTTAATAGCTAAGATCTTGTCCCTGTTTTCAAATTTACGGTCACCAAAGTTGAAACAAAACAACCTCCTGCGAGTTATCCTCTCGGTCTCCTCTTTCCATAGAGGGGAACACCCTGAGTTTCAGCTGCAAAGCTTCTGAGAACCTGGAGGTCAGACTGTTAAGAACATCAATTTCCTAGTGAGGGATCCCTTGCAGAGAGAGTGAAGGGTAACCGACATCACAATTTATTGTCCCCAAAACAGCCTTCTCGACTCAAAGCAAAACCATAATTACGGGTGGGAAAGACGCTCCTTGTTAACTGGCTGTGAAAGAGTGATCTACAATGCATTCTCCCTCTCAGCAGAAGACTCTGGGCGCTCACAAACACAGGTTTTGTGTAGTCAGAGGCAAAGCTCAGAAAAGCAGAAGAGAGTGAGAAGGACAGGGTGCACGAGAAGCGAGAAGCGTGCCTGTTTCCACCACATTTATTCCCTGAAGTCACTGCACTAGGAGCCTTTGAAAAATTCCCCGTTAGGGAAGCGAACTTGCACCATTGTAATGACGAAGGCTGGCCACTTCCCTTTTTTGCTTTTCTTTTTTAGTAGTTCCCTATCCATTGAAACCTCCTGGTTGCTATTTATGGCTTACAGGAAGACTGTACTTACGTCGATGAGGAGAACACTAATACACTTTTAAGTCTGCAGAATAACATGGACCTGACCGCCCGGTGATAGGCAATTTGATGTAGTATTAAGTTCTTCTATCTGGGGAGCTGTCAAACTTTAAAGACAGAACAATACTCAAGACAAGCAAGCATCTAAAAGTACACTTTCCTGGCATTACCAGGAGGAGATGCCCGGTAAAGAGACTGTAGGAACCTTTGGGAAGGAAAACAGGTAGGAGGAAAAAAAGAATCCAAATGAAAGAGGGTCAAGCGCAGTGAGCAGCTCTCCAGAGGAACCTCCTAGAAAGCAACTCTGCCAATGGGGACATTTCTTGCTGACGTCTCCACCCCTAGTCCAAGCAAGCAATTTTCCAGGAGATAACAGAACCAGGAACCTACCATACCAGTACCAGCACTTGCGGGGCTCTTTACGCACCTGTCTTAGCTTTTTCTATCAAAGCAGGGGGCCACAACACAGAAGCACACAACTCAGTTTCCTCCAAGACAGACACGATCTCTAAACAGCATTAAACTTTGGAAATTCCCTCCAGGGGTTGGAAATTAGTCATTTTTAGGACCGTGGAAAATGGCTCTAGATTAAGGGAGAAGTGTGTTGGATCGCTGTCTTCTGCACCCAGTTTTCTACAGCTGATCTGGAGGCATTCACCTCTAGCATGAGAAAAGTCAGACCCAGGATTCGAACTTCACCTTTGGGGGAGTAACTCAAGCCCTGAACCCTATATATTGAAGGTGACTTGCTGGGTATATGCCAGGCAGTGGCACAAGGCCAGGACGCTGGTGCTCGGAGCAGGGGGTTTCCACCCTATCCCGCAGACTCAGAGTTCATTGGCCTAAACTCGGACTCATGACTCTCAGGGATCAGCAGGGCTAAGGAGCAGGTGGCAGCGCTGGCTGTGCTAAAGCCAGGCATGAAAATAAAATGTCCCGCGTCAGTGAGAGGCATAGAGGACACCCTGCCAAGAAGGCCTGATTATTTAGGAAGAAAAGAAAGGAGCCACTGGCTGCCCATCAGCCCATGGACCAACCACCTGGCTGGGCCAGGGAGGAGGTTGTCAGCTACAGAACAGGATGGGGAGCATAAGGGGCCATTTTGGGTATAAAGATGTCCCCAAAGCAGCACTTGGTGTTTATCTAACATTCAAACATAACTGGCACCTTATTCTTATCGTTTCCCAACTCTGACAACCCTGGTCATCTATTTATTTAAAAATTGTTTGAGAAAGCAGAATAGAAAAATGTATGATCTGCTTTGCCTGCACTGACTCCAGACTGGCCCTCATTTCTCTATTCCTGGATGAAGAGAAAGTGGAAGGAACACAATTCGGGGAAGAATGGAGCCAACCTTGGAATGAAGACAGAGAAGGAAGAAGGGAGGGAGGGAGGGAAGAGCAAGAAAGAGAGCACAGAATGGCAGGACGATGAGCTCTGAGGACAGAGAGTGGGCAGACAGCCTGGAAGGCCCCCTTAGCTAAAAGCCAAGTAAGCACCATGGACTATTTTCTTATGATTTAAGAACGGATGTGAAACTCATTTCCTGCCACCAGGTGCTGGGGGAAAGGCTGTCTTCTGCCACCCCTCTCCAGGATGCAAGATGAAGAGAGCAGGATCTCATTACTATGGCAGCAGCCGCTAAGCCTCTCAGGGCACCGGGGTGCTGCTCAGGTCCCAAGACCAGAGGCCGAGCTTTCTGCACCCGACTGCTGCCTTCTTCTAGACACCTTATTTCCTTTACTGCAGTTGCTGTGTCTCACCATGCCCCACCCTCCGAGGAAATAAGTCTGCTGCTACCCCCACCACTCCCACACCCCTGGTCCAGACTGGCCTTCACATCATCCAAGATGTAAGTTACACCTGCTGGCTGTCGACAGCGATTTCCCTGTCCCCCAAGCCTCAAATGCAGTCTAACCTGGGCAGCGTGTGCAAAGTGAAGACACTAGCACAGGGCCAGGGACCGTTGTCCCTTGGGAGCCCAGGGTCCTTGCTGAATGGACACACAGAAGACCTTGAGACCTTCTGAGAGGAAAGTGCAAATGAATGCAGGATAAACAAAGTAGATTCCTAAAGGCGCAGCCTCTAGTCCACAGGGACTGCTCAGTAATTTGCGACATCTTCAGGCTTTCCCCACTCAATAAACATAAGGGAAGTGGAATCCAGGACTTGCGCAGGAAGAAGAAATCCCAGAAGTAAGCAAAACCCTGGTGTGCTGGCCGTGAAGAAAACACCAACTCTTGAATTTCCTTCTTCCTGCTGTGGGAAACGCATAGCTTATGAAGCCCCCTCCATCACCCGCAACCCACACCCATCATGTGGCGGAAAACACAAGTCTGCCAGTCAAGAGAGGAAGGTAGGGGAGGAAATCTTAAGGTCAAAGGGACTGCCTGGGGAAGTCTGATTATTCAACATGTTTAAAGTATTATTAGACTAGCGTGGGGTAGCAGTAGCAAAATGGGAGAGACCAGGAGCCCAAAAAACCAAGAGCTAGAGGCTTGGAATCCCTCCTGGAGTTTTACTGCAGGGCCTGCCCCACTCTGGGATGCAAGTGAAGAGAGGGCAAGTAGGTAAGGAACCAGCCATCCAAGCACAGAAAGAAAGGAGTGTGGCATAGAGGTTACTTGTGGCCATCAGAGATGAGTGGTTACCTGGGGAGATTCATTTAAAATTAACGAGGCATTGGTTGCATTTTACAGGATCTTCCTAGGTAGCAAGATCATAAGCCAAAGGGACAGAAATGGAATGGCTCTTTGGAAACTTTTCCAGACCAACCCCAGAGCCAACTAGATAGGTGCTGGGTTTCTACTACAGAAAGGAACCAAAGTGGATGGACACCATGAGCCCAGGACCAGATAAGCATCCATAGGATAAGCTGGCCTGGGGACCATTAGGAGACCACTTAGTGGTACCAGAGACAGACAAGGGCGTGAGGCCCTGAGGATCGACACACAGACTGAACCACTTGTTCTTCTCTGAGATAGCAATAGAAGACCTCAAAAACTAAAGGCATGTGCCACTTTTTGACATCCCAGTGATTCAGAGACCACATAGCACACGGTGGTCCCATGAAGTTATGTGGTCTAGTGTTGTGCTAATCATCTTAGTTTGTGCAAGTACACACTACTTCTGGTCACACCATGTCTACACCTAACATTTCTCAGAACTTACCCACATCTCCAAGTCACCCACGAATACACTGTATTTAGGACTTGAGCCCACTGATCTTGCTCTTGCTACCTCAGAGATAAAAACAATATGAATGAGTCTCTCAGGCAGTGCCAATGCCAAGTTTTAGTTTGGCATGGAAGTTTCTAGAAAGGCACAGATGTTTCTAGAAGCTGTCTTGGGACTAGGGTTATGTAAATCAGCCTCTGAATCCCTACCAGGATAACCTGTGTGGAATCAGAAGGGAATTAAAAGTTGCTGCCTCTGGGAAGATGCCTTCAATGCCCGACGCATAAAGAATTACTTCCTCTTTGTATATTTTGTTCATATTCCTAAAATCTTATATATATATTTTTTTTTGAGTTTCTGTTAAATTCAGAAGAGAGAGGTTCACTCAGCTAATGTGAGCACAAAACTGCAGCCACTGGACTGGGGAAAGAGGAGAGAGAAAGACTGAAATAAAAGGGCAAATCGCCTATGTTTTATGGTGTCAAAGTTTCTGAAGGCCAGGAAATAGAAACTCATAAGACCAACGGGAACTAGAAATCATGCAAGTAGCCGTGATCTCACATAGATAGCCCCCAGATACCTTGGCCCCCAAGCCACAACCTCTATAATTACAACTAACTGTTCACCAGCTCATTTCTCATCTGTGTCAGACAATAGGGCGAATACTAGCAGGACTCAGCCATTCCTCTCCAAAGAACAGGCCTGCTGGGAGGTCACACCATACCCACAGCCCAGAGAAGAAGAAACGAGCTATGCTGAGGAGACATGGCTTTCACATGAGAGAACCACCCAGGCAAAGGGCCCCCTCGTGGGATGCATCATAACCAACCCTTCCTTTCCCTACAAGACCGCCACTAGAACTGCTTCAGACGTCTCCAGCTCAGACTCAGAGGCCACAGAGCTGACTTCTTTAGTCAACCATCTTTCCACCCACACAAAACTATACCCATTTTGAACCTCTAGGATATAGAAAGGATGGCTTCCATTTTTCTCTCTCTCTGTCTCATTTTTCCACAATTTCCTGCCTCTTAAGAAAAGTTAGATCCACCGTAGATTTCCAAGGCCACATGACAGAAAGGGTGATGTCGACTGAGGAAGACAAGTGGTTTAAGACTCTCATTCTGAATATAAAAGGAGAATAAACAACAGGAGGGGAGAAAGCCACAGAGGACACATAAGAAAGAGACTTTGTCTTCACTCTGGAAGATGCAGGAGCATGAAGAATCAGCAGGGCGTCACGAGGCCTGGTCTCAGATGCATGACTCCCTGGAGTGTGCATGGGAGGGCAGCAGCACTGGGAGCCACTGTAATGGGACCAGGCAGAGAGGCTGAGAAAAGGGGAGAGATGGTGATGTGTCATGTGCTGGGGACTGCGCCAGGGCAAGGGAGATCACGGAGGATCATGCCGTCCCTCCCACTAGGCTCTGGGCAGGCCAGCCTGCGGATTCTTTGTGAGTCCAAACATCATGATTGACGTGGTCTTAGCTGACCTTGGAAACCAGATTCACATTGTAGGTAAGGGCGGTAATTTCTTCATAAGGAAAAGAATGTCCCCATTGTTGGCCATGTGGGCCCATATGTCTATAAATGGACTTGGACACAAGAAGGGCAGGACCATCTCTGCCCTACCAGGCAAGAATTAAGGGAAGAATGCAGGGTCCTCTATGAAAAGGAAGCATTAGAATCTGCTGGAAGCAAGATCGGCCCTGAGAAAATTCACTGTTGGGGTAATAGGAAAACAAGCAAGGAGGTGACCCTGAAAATTCCATAACAAAGGGACAGAGGGCTTGGCAGAACACAGCAGTGACTACAGCTGGCCCATGTGGCAGGTGCAAGTGACAGGATCCCCTAGGATAAATTTATGGAACAAGTGAGTATTTATTGAGGACACTCAGAAACTGCAGGGAGAACTCCTAAGAAAGGCTGACGAACTTCAATCTAGACAGTGAGAGATCTCACAGGGACTGTGGTTTGAGCATTGCAAGAAACATGCCATTACTAAACTAGTGAAGTAGGACGTCCTGATATCAGATTTTATCTGTATAAGCATTCTGTTCTAGGGACCGATATTACCAACACTCATGAATTCTATGCTCTGTTTGTAGGGTGGGAGTGAACAAGGTTAATCTGAATTCAGAGAACCATTTCCAGCTGGGAGCTCCAGCAGCTTCCTTTGTTCACGCTGATCCCCGACGTCAAGAAAACAGTGTCTTCCGGGTGACAGTTCCAACATTCAAACTCCGCCTTCCCCACCCAAGGCCCATGTGTGTAGGCTTGGTCTCCAAAGTGATGTTACTGGAAAGTGCTAGAAACTTCAAGAGGTGAGGGTTTAGGTCCCCGTGGATGCGCCCTCGCAAGTAGCTAGGAGACACTCTCCGGCCATGCAGAAACCAGCTTGGTGCTACCATGCAGCCCCACCATGATGCACAGCTTCACCAGAGGCCCAAAAGCAACAGGGAAAATTGACTGTGGGCTAGAACCCAAAAAACGGGGAGCCCAGAGAAGCTCTTCCTCTTTGCAAGCTGATTCTCTTACATACTGGTTATAGTGAGGGAAAACTGACTCACACACTGCCGAGAAAGCTGAGCTCACAAGCTAGGAACTCGGCTTGATCCAATTCAGCATGTGAGACCCCTCCCCCAGCCTATTGCTCTGGGCTTTATTACATATGATCAAGTGAGTTTGAATGAAACTGTCTCCAAGTCCTCATTTTTATTTCATACTGACAATATTATTTTTATCAAGCTCATATTTCAAGCAGCTTTATTCTACTCTGACTTTCCTGAACCAGGGGAAATTATCTTGTTCCTTCCCTTGAGTTTGAAAGAAAACTGTTCCATAACTAATGTTTATCAGCCATGCAATTTCTTTTGCAAAGGAATTGAAAGCTTCTTAGTGTAGAAAGGAAAAGAATATCAGGGCCAAGAGATAGAAAGACAGCAAGAAAAATCGAATTCACAGTCCCAGAAGTCCTGCCTCTATTCCTTCCTGGGACAATTGCCCAGCTGCCCCCCCCCAATTCATGCTGCGCCAGGCTTTAACCTCTTCACATCTGGACCACAGGAAGGTCTCTGGGAAAAGGCCAGGGTAGCCTGAGCCACACAGGGCTGCAAAGGGGACATTAGCCAGGGTTCTCCAGACAGATAAAGCCAACAGGGCCTGCACATCACACAGAGAGAGCAAGAACATGGAATAAAATTTTGAGGAACCAGCTCCTGCAACTGTAGGTATTGGCTGATCCTAAAGCTGTAGGAGAGGGTCAGCAAACTGGGAACTCAAGCAAGGCTTGCTGCACTCATGGAGAAGTATCTCTTCTTTTCTAGGACACTGTGTGTGTGTGTGTGTGTGTGTGTGTGTGTGTGTGTGTGTGTGTGTCTGTCTGTCTGTCTGTCTGTCTGTCTGCCTGTCAGCCTGTCTGTCTGTGTCTGGCTGGCTGGCTGGCTGGCTTGCTTGCTTGCTTGCTTGTTTTTAAATGAATGCATGGGGGCTGGGGAGATAGCTCCGAGGCACAAGTGCCTGCGTGGCAAGTGCAAGGTCGTGAGTTTGAACCCCGGTCCCGCAAAAAAAAAAAAAAAATGAATGCATGGCTTCCCGTAGGCTAGCTGAGTCCTCCACCACTGAGCTACCCCCACTCTAGGGCTGAGTTTTCACTTTCAGTGACTGGATGAAGCCCGCCTACACCATCACAGGAAACCTCCTTTATGAAAGCTCAGTTAACAGTAGATGTTCACGACATTTTGAAAATACCTACCCAACAGCCCCTCGATGAATGTTTGACTAAATAACTGGGTGGTATCACTCACCCAAGATGACACATCAGCTGTGGTGAACCTGTGGCAGCCAATTGCTTGTTAACATTCAAAGCTCTAAAGTGTTCACCACCACTGACCAACCATCACAGTGGGGTCAGGGGAGTGGGAAAGGGATGTGGGGATCACTCAGGGGATGCGAGGCAGCTGCTTTTCACCACCCCAGAAAGGAATATTTTAATATTTTAAATAGTATCCCTAGGCCCTCCCTCAAGTAGGTTTCTATAAAAGTTCATGGCCCCCTTGAGACTGTAGCTTCAACTTTCTCCTGATTCTGAAGTCAAACCCTATAGGACTACTGATAGGAAAAGCAAGATAGAAAGAGGAAACCCAAAAAGGTCTTTAAGAAAAAAGAATGTGTGCCCAAAACTCATACTGACTTCCAAGTCATGACCAGAATCTCCCTAAAAGGAAAAGCTAATTGCTACTATTAACATAGCAACAATAGCTCCTATTTACTAGGAACCTGCTAAACAATTACCTCTTGAAGACCTCAGAATAACATTTAAAAGATAATCGTTCTTATGCACCCGCTCTATAGGTAGAAAAACTGAGGCTTCAGAAAGTCAAGTAGTTGATCCTATATCATCTACATACTAAATGGAAGAGTTTTGATTTAAACCTAGCCCCATTCAAATAAAAAGCCAACATCTTTGCAAAACGACAAACAAATGATCTGACTGTGGATAGATGTGGGACCTGGGTTAGGTGATCTGCTAAAGGATGTCTCTCACTGAGGACTGGCAGCTTCAACCCTGGTAGAAGAGTACTTTTCATCGTTTGTCATTTCCTTCCTAATCTCACACACTACTGGTAGAGTTAGTTTTCCAGATCTGTGAACCCTTAGTTTTATTTTGGTCAAACCTAATACTGAAGTTTATAACAAAATGTAAACTAGAACCAATAGTCTACTGCCCATAACTCTCTATTAACAATGCAGTACATAACTACAAATTTATCGGCGTGTTTTGCTGCTGTATTATTTTGAATGGCATCCTACTTCCCCCAAAGCAATAATACTTTGGTTGCAAACTATTTCCCTTACCAAATATATTCCTTCCCACAGAGAACTGCTACCATGGAAATCTAGGCAATAGATTCATTTCTGTGGCATTGCATATCAAATTTGACAACATAATTTTGACATTTGGTAAAAGTATGTCTTTGTCTACATCTTCATAAGAAGGCTTAATAGCACTTTTCTCAAATGTTCCTACAGTGCATCCTTTATGCTGACATCAAGAGTGGAAGAGGTTGCATTTTGTCTTGTTTTTGGTTTTGTTTCATGTGTTTTAAAGCACCTGAAGTTTTCCCAAAGTTAGAAAGTCACCTGAAGTCAAGTTTTGATTAAAAAAAAAAAAAAAAGTTTTGCAGCTCCATATGGTATTCGTTACTATTCAGCAATAACGACCAATCCCTCTCTCACAATACTTCTAACCAGGAGTGTTTCTCTCCATAACTCTCCAATGCCAAACTCCTTTGGAAAGATTACTCTGAACAGGAATCATGACAAACAAACTGGACTTATTTCATTCCAAGAAATTAGAACCACATATAATAAAAAATACCAAATTATGCTTGGAACTAGGATATGCTTGGTTCCAATTTTTGTGACAAAACAGTTCCAGATTACAGCTAAACAGTACAATGTGGAATGAATATTTCTTATTTTTAGATATTACAAATATACCTCGCACGGCATTATTTGCAAAAAAATAAATAAATAAATAAAAATCTTAATTTTATTCTGGGCCCTCACAGAATTACTGTTTGCTAAAGGTTAAGAATTTGTATAAAAGTGTATCTTGGACATTATCAAAAAATCATTCATCGAGCCAGGGAGAGAGCTCAGTAGAATAAGTGTTTGCCTTGCAAGGGCAAGGTCCTGAGTTCAATCCTCAGTACCCCCCACACACACACACAATCATTTATCTATGGAGGCCACAAAGACACCTTGTCATAAAAAGGTTTCACAGTCATTGCAAAAGGACTGAACCCAGGTACTTTCATAGCAGAGTTTCTTATTTTTTAATATTCAAATTTTTTTATTCCATATTAATTTGATATGTGACAGAAGCGGTATATGTTTAAGTCTGTCTCCCAAATAGACTTTTTAAGTTTGTCAACCCAATCTTTTTCCAGAGGCAAACGAAAACAAAACCAGTCATATTCATCAACTATATATATATATTAAAATGTTTCCTTTACAAGAAAAAAATAGATATGTACAGTTTAGTAGTTCATCTTCTGTTGACAAATTTAGTTCATTTTTAGGGACTGCCATTTCTTTTTTTTTTTTTTTTTGTCTTTTTTTTGAAACAGGGTCTCACTATGCAGTTCAGGCTGGCCTTGAGCTCACTTTTGAAGCCCAGGCTGGTCTTAAACTCGCATCGATCCTCCTGCCTCAGCCTCCTGAGTGCTGGGATTACAGGCGTGCGCCACCACGCCCGGCTAGACTGCCATTTCTTAACTGTATGAACCCAATAGATACTCAGCAGGTATTTTTACCCTAATGGACAAAATGTCTCATTCAACTTTTTTCTTGTATTTTTTAGAAGATATTCCATTTGTAAATTTGAGTTTCATTGACCCTTTTTAGTCCTTGTGCTCAATATTTTGAACATTTCCTTTTTTTTTCTTTTTGTAGAGTTTCTGAGCTTCTTCTCTCTCTCTCTCTCTCTCTCTCTCTCTCTCTCTCTCTCTCTCTCTCTCTCTCTCTCTCTCACTCTCTCTCTCTTTTTCAGTACTGGGGATTGAACTCAGGACCTTGCACTTGCCAGGCAAGCGCTTATTCTACTGAGCTATCTCCCCAGCCCTTGTTTTCTCCTCTCAAACTCTTATTTCTTAGAATCACACTTAGTTTGTGCCTGCTCATCTTCTTGTGCTTTCTGACTGGATGTTTTCCTTTGATTTTTCTTCGGAACAGTGGTGGGACTCACTGCATTGCTACACCATTCTTCTGGCTGAAGCAGATGATCCTGGTCTTTATACAAAACATCACCAGTTCTAAACTGTTGTTCAGGCAAAGGCTGGTTGACTTTTTCTTCAGACAAAGGCAGGTCAGCTCTTTTTAGTTACTTCTTAAGTCTGTCCTCTGCAGCTAAATAGAGATGTTCCAAGTGATCTGGGTATTGATCTGTGAATTGGGATTACCACAAGGCTCTAGTCTTGTTTTCCTTCCACAGCAGTTTCTTACAATTTTGCTGAATCTTCAATTTTCTCCAAAAGGCAAAGCCTTGTTCCTCACAAACACTTCCTGCAAAGGCCTGTGGGTGCTGAGGCCACCTGGTCCTCCGTTTCCCATTCTTGTTCTTCAAACCAACCTAAGAAACCCCTTCACCTTGCACCCTCAGACCTCTCATTTGCCACCTCGCGGCCGGGCTCATTGGAGCCGTCTTTCATCCAATTCCCAGGCTGGCATAGTAGGGTTTCAATGCACTCTAAATATCTTCTGAACCCATTGCTAATACCTTACTATTACCAAAATAATCTGTTATTTCAGTCTTTTTTTTTTTTTGGTCTTTTTGAGACAGGGTCTCACTATGCAGTATAGGCTGGCCTTGAGCTCACTTTTGTAGCCCAGGCTGGTCTCGAACTCCCACCGATCCTCCTGCCTCAGCCTCCCGAGTGCTGGGATTACAGGCGTGAGCCACTACGCCTGGCTGTTATTTCAGTCTTTACTTAAGAGATTACCTCTTCACTGGTGTGTGTGTGTGTGTGTGTGTGTGCTAGAAATTGAACTCAGAACCTTGCACTTGCAAGGAAGATGCTCACACTGCAGAGCTGTCTCCACGGTAGGAGAAACATTCCTTCTATTTTAATCTCCTACATAAAGAAAACAAAGTAAATTTGCCTTTGCATGTCAATGAGCAACTGATGCCCCATTTCAAGTAATAATTTTTTTAAAAATATCTATAGTGTTATTGAGGATTTTGAGTATATGCATCTTCATTCATTTTCAGTGACAAAGTATTCCTTGTCATTAGTTTAAACTCAAAAGGCTAAATAGAAGTAATATTCTTCATGTGATTATGACAAAGAATTCACAGAAATGCTCTTCTGACCTATGCCTGTGTTAGGGCAATAAGGAATGCTGTTGTTCACTATGTATCTTTCCATTTATCATTTATTTGATTTATGTTGTAATCTATCTTATTTTCTTGGTGGGCTTCAAAATAAATTGCAAGCTTAATCACTGAACACATAAGTATGCATACATCAATACCACAGCAAATGCTAAGAAGCTGGAGACAGACAGCAGGTCCACAGGTCCAAAGGGAGATCATGGGGTCCTGGCCCAGGTGAGGACTGCGTAGCTAAAGAGTAGGAGATTGATAGCATTGACAGCTCTAGACGAGGAGGGGGAGGGGAGGAGGAGAGGAAGTTGGGGGAGGACAGAGACATGGTGCAGGACGCAGAAGTAGCAGGAATTCATAGTGACTCCTGAATTTCTACCTTGAACTACAGGAAAACCAGGACTGTAAACCTCTTTAAGGAGATACTGAAACCTATTGATGTATCAACAGGTCGGGAGAGGTTATAAATTGAATGCTCAGTATAATTTTAGAGTGCTTGTGAGGCATTGAGATAAATTATTCTGTAAGCAATAGAGAGATCTAACAGGCAGAGAATGGAGAGTTCCCAGTATTGACATGGTGGTGACAGCGGCTTGAAGCAGCACATGGATTTAAAGAGCAGGCAGGAAAGAGACACTCACAAAAGAAACTGAGAAGAAGCAATTGGTGAGGAAAGTGGAGAAGCAAAGATCTGGGAACTCAGGGAAGGAGTCAGTGTAAAGAAGAGAAACTTGTCAGCAGTATGAAACACTGAGACTACATTTAAGACAGCGACATGAAATACAAAAACCACAGCCGAATACCTCTCATCCTAGTCTTCTAAATGTGTAGCATTTCTAATGTCCTATCAATAATTACTATACTCTCTTTAAAATAAATTTTTAAATAATATATTTAAAAGGCCAAAAATTAAGGATTTTTGAAAGCAAGCATTAGCATTAATGTTCAATTATTTGTACCATCTTCCAAACCTATATCTGTTAATCTGAACAACAGATTTTACAGTAAAATATGTAATATAACAAGCGTTGTTAATTTGCTATTCTTGTTATGAAAATATATACCATGTGTGTACTGTTGTGTGTTGTTCTGTTTCTGTCTGTTTTTCCTATTTGTTTTTGCCTTTGTTTTTTGTTCTTACTCTTCAAAATTAAATTAAAGAAAGATAATGGAGCCAAGGAGAGTCTACCGACTTTAGGAAATTGGAGGGTGGGGTCATCATATTGGCACAAAATAGTTTTTCTGGAGCTTTATCTCAAGCTGGGCAAATGGAAGCCAAAGTTCAGTGGCTTGAGGACAGAATGACAAATGACATTATGAGCACAGTACATAAAAACTAATGATTCTAGGAATTTTGTCATGAGAGAAAACAAGAGGTGAGATACACTTATTTAGAGGATGATAACAGGTCATTGAAATGCTTGCTGTATACTGAGAAACCTTGGCCATACATAGATGCATGACTGTACTGTATCATGAAGTCAATATTAAAATGTATCGGGCCAGTGAGATAGCTCAGTAGAATAACTGCACACCTGACAAGTACAAGGTAATGGGTTCAATGCCCAGCATGTTAAAAAAAAAAAAAAAAAAAAAAAAAAAAAAAAAAAAAAAAAAAAAAAA
>PVJA010033489.1:0-23138 GCA_004027025.1 Myocastor coypus | reverse complement strand
TGCAAGAAAGATACTCATGAATGGAGGTCATGATTGCTATTTTTATTAACTATAAATAAATTAATTAATTTATTTGTGGTACCGGGGATTGAACTCAGGATCCTGTGCTTGCCAGGCAAGCACTTATTCTACTGAGCTATTTCTCTGGCCCATTAACTATACATATTTTACCTCTTATATTTGTCTTACATTGCCTTTCATCTCTGTATATTTTCATGCAGCTTTCTAAGTTCTTATCCACTGCAATTAAAGTCCACACTGCTTATTTCTAAGCACCAGCCTTCTCTCTGTACTAAAGACCAGCTCAAATTTTTATGACTATGTTATCCCAGAATAAAAGTTATTATCTAGATATCGGCTGAAATTGCAGTATGGACGTATCCCAGAGGAAGTGAACATAGAGAAATGACTCAGAATGTACCAGTTTAGAATAGACCATCCTACAAAACTTTCAGCTGTACAGCAATGTTTTCTTTTTATTAAAACTTTACAAAAACCTTGACCATTGACCTACTTGGATACAAACTGAGACAGGATTGTGGAGAGAAGTGACACTCAGGAGATTAACACACACACACACACACACACACACACACACACACACACACGCAGAACAACAGAGCCTCAACAGTGCTTTCCAAATATGAAGAAATAACATAGTATCTCTATTTCATAATTAACACTGTACTTTCTCCTAATTTGCCTTTATGAATACACACTATGCAGAATGATGAAGCAATAGTTCTGGTGAAGTACTGTGCATCAAAGGAAGCGAGGGAGAATGTCAGCCAGTCTTGGAGACACAAAGCAGACAGTACGTGCACAGATTAAACACATCAAAGTTACCCTTACTAAATGTCACTGTCTGGGCACGGTCAACAGTTTTGCCTACATTTTTGTGTCTGTATGCACTTAATAACTTCTCCTACTTGCATATATAAAAATGCACAGCATATGTGAGTGCAATCTGTAATTCTGTGCTTCCAACTCTGATATCATCATTAATGCCAGCAATTAGCCCTGCATAAATGATGAGATGAAGACACAGAATTACTCTGTGGTTACTGACAGTGACAGATGAACAGCTCATAAATAAATGCTCTTCCTTTGGCATTTGAGCCCGTCTCCATACGTTTCTACAGATGTGATTTATTTGTATAATTTTTTCCTTTTTATTATTATTATTTTTAATAGAAAAAGAAACAATGTGTTCTGTCTAAGTGCTTTGGTATGTGTGTCTGGTTAACATTTCCAGTTTCAATGTTTCCTGAGAGGAAGTAATTCAAAGTGTGTTATCTAAACAACTTTAATAGGTCTAATCCAGGAAATGATCAGGGTTTTACTGTTCACAATTGCCCTCAGGATTACTACACCATGATAAAAAACATTTTAAAAGACTTAAGTAGAATTTTATATGCATATACATACATATGTATACATATGTACATACATACCAATGTGTGCGCGCACACACACACACACACACACACACACACTCCATGGTTTTGGCAATAGACAAGCTATTCTCTAATGAGCAAATAATGCAATAGAGACTAAAATTCCAATTTTAAAGTAACAATCAGAATTGATCTAATTGCTACATTGATCAAATAGAACATTTAATTAATATTGTAGTATATCCTACCAAATTCAACTTTTATAACTCTTCCCATTGGGAAAATGATAGATAATGAAGTACTTTGCTTACACATATAACCAGAAAAACAACTGAGATGGGGGAAAGGAGAAAAGAAAGAAGGGAAAAAATTACACACACACACACACACACACACACACACACACACACAGGATAGCTAATTGTGCTACTAATTTCTATTGGTTTGTTTGTTTGTTTATTTATTGTGGGACCGGGGTTTGAACTCATGGCCTTGCACTCATCAGGTAGGCACACTTGTGGCATGGAGCTATCCCCCTAGCCCCTCTATTGGTTTATTGAAAAGAAACAGTTTTTTAGTCAGTTTTGCAGGCCTATATGTAGTAATTTGAACGATTACTTTTAAAATAGCAATATGCAATATTACAACCATTGTTAATTTCTTATAAACTTGTTTTGAAATTCTGTATTGTTTTAAAAAAATTTTTATACTTTTAAAAAAATTTTTATACTTTTTAAAGTAAAGAAAACTCAAAATCAAAACAAAATGAAGAGGGGCCCAGTAGGATGGCTCAGTGGTCTAAAGCGCCTGCTTAGGAAAGCTTGGGCGGCTGCAAAGACCGTGGTTTGATTCCTGGTGCCACATGCTGCGGCAGCCCTGCCCTCAGGGCAGGCTGAGCCAGCCATAAAAATAAACAAACAAAAGTTCTCAAACAAGAAAAAAAAAAAATAATTCTTTAAACAAAACAAAGAATACAGATAAATGCCAATGGTTGGGGGAGAAACAAGATTAGTTTATAAGAGGAAATAGGGGAAGGATGACAAACACAATGGTAGGGGTTTAACTTGCCACAGAACAACAGGCAGCCTGCCAACTGGTTGTTTTTCAGAGGAGGTCTCAAAACCTAGGTGACAAAAAAAGCACTGAGCTGTCTTCAAACACTAAAATAATTAATCACACAATTATATTCAATTTACCATCCTGAAGGAATGTTGAACACAAATGACATCTGATTCATCTTCAGGGAAACACAGAACTTCTCATCTTAAAAATTCCTTTATAGATGTGACAAAAATTCAGGTTGCAATGCCATCCACAATTGCTGACTTTTGCAGAACACAGACAAGAATAAGGCAGTGGACTGAGAGCTTGGGACAGCCTTAAGGAAGAGCAACTACTGATGGGAAGGTGGAGGGACGGGTCCTGAGCTTGCTTCTGTCTAGGTGAGAATGTTAAATGTGATCACTGGAAATAGAAACTCACAAGAAGAGGAGGGACTGCTAAGGCAGCAATTCAAACAGACACTAGCAGACCAAACAACAGGAAAGGTGTAAATGAGACCCTAAGATGCCAGATTACCTGGGGACAGGCTCTCTCTAGTTATTTAGGAAAGAATTTTGTTAAAATTCACAGCTAATCTCAAGTGATGGCTCTCTAGAATTTTAAAAAAATTTTTATTTATTTTTTTTCTTGTTTCAGAACCTTTGTTTATTCACTCATTTTCATGGCCGGCTCAACCCATCCCAAGGGCAGGGCTGGCGCAGCATGTGGTGCCGGGGATCGAACCATGGTCCCTGAAGCCGCCCAAGCTTTCCCAAGCAGGCGCTCCAGACCACTGATCCATCCTGCCGGGCCCCTTCAGTCATTTTTTTATGGCTGCTCAGCCTGCCCCGAGGGCAGGGCTGGCGTAGCATGTGGTGCCGGGGATCGAACGACGGTCCCTGAAGCCGCCCAAGCTTTCCGAAGCAGGTGCTTTAGACCACTGAGACATCCCACCGGGCCCTCTCTAGAATTATTCATACTCCAAAATTCTAAAGAAAATGCTAAGCCGGGTGTGGTGGCTCACGCCTGTAATCCCAGCACTTGGGAGGCTGAGGCAGGAGGATTGGTGCGAGTTCGAGACCAGCCTAGGCTACAAAAGTGAGCTCAAGGCCAGCCTCAACTGCATAGCGAGACCCTGTCTCAAAAAAGAAAAAAAAAAAAAAAAAAAAAGAAAATGCTGGAGCAAATCATTCATGTCCATTTTGGAAAATCGCAGGACAAGCTGTTTCCGTGATATTATTATAAACGTTGCAACACAACAGGAGACTTTTTTCTGAATTATCAAGTCTGAAGCCGGGAGTGGTGTTTTTAGTTAGGAGTGGTAGCTGTGGCAGTTACATTTGGAGAACAAAACATACAACAACAACAAAAATCCCTAAAAGTGTGGTTTTGACACTACCACTGCATATTACTTTATAGAACAACCACAGAACGAAATATATTGCTGTAGAGTTTCTGTGATAAGACAAAGATGACCAGAAAGATGGTAGGGCACAAAGAATTATGAAAGTACAATCAAAAACTGCCCCAGATCTCTCCATTAATGCATTTTCAAGGTTCTGTCTGAGGTTCTGTTAGAATGAATAAAGAAAGCAACATGACATATGTTTAACTGAACTATTTTATCTATGGAAATAAGATACAGTGTATCTGGTTGGAAGAGGGAAAGGTCTTTATTTCCTCAGTACTTTTTCAGACTGTAAAAAGGGTGCCTATTATGCTAAGATAAAAGGCCCAGACGGCCTCAAATCTACCACTTGTACAAAAACTGGCTGATTTTCATTAAGTTGGAGCCCCTGGAAGAAGTACAAACTTCAGTATCAAGTTGTACTAATTAAACTTCAGAACTTTCTTATTCAGTGATTCAAAATAGCTCTTTCCGTCTGTCTTTAATGTAGCTTCAAGCCATAACTGTAGTCTAACTTCTCTATTAACACTGGCTAAGCCTTATCTTATAAATCCTGAGTTAGTATCTCATAGTGGTAAGTTTGAAGGGCTTCGTTGTGACTCATGATATCTAAATAGTAGAAACTATCCAGATGTTGACAGAAAGCATCAAGGTAACTTGCAGCATAATTCTCTAAATACTGGCAGTGCACGCTGGCACAGTAGGCACTAAAACAAGCTGCATGGACAACATTCACAAAGACTGCCAACTCTTTGGGGGTCAGGCCATACATCCTCTAGGGGATATAATATTTTGGCCATGTATTGTGTGAGGTAGGGTAATTACTGAACATGTTCATTTGGGTTTTTAAAAAAGAAACTGAATTTAGAAAAAAAAAAAAAAAAGGAATTTAGGGCACGAGCTATTGGCTATTGTGTCACTGTGAAAGCACATTCTGATCACAATCTTGAATTTTATCCCAACTCCATAAATAGAAGGAAACAGACCAGAGAAGTGACCAGACTGTGTGATGAGGCCTGGCTTTCACACAGCTACGTGAGGCCCAGTGAAGTTGGCCCAAGAGCAGGTTCTTAGCTTTCACTTGTCCAGAAGAATAGAGCTATACGGTGTCTAAAGGCCCTTACAAACCTAAAGCTTGGGGATTAAAAACTCAAGTCTGTAAACTTCCTAGTCCTGTTGAATGATTTGTAGTATTTTATAATTTTATTTTTGGTCACATTTCTCAGTATAAAGAAGCTATCATGTATGCTTTTAAAAAGTCTTTAAAATTTTGCTTGTGATAAAACAAAATAGGGATAAAACCAGAAGACATGATGTTAAGTGAAGTGAGGCTCAGAGAGACAAATACTGCATGTTCTCACTTACATGTACATGTGGAGGATTAAGAGAGCCAGCAAACAGAATGGGGGGGCTGGCAGGGAGGGTGGGGCTGGGGAGAGAGGGAGAGGATGAGGCTGGTCAAAGGGTGCGATGTTTCCGCTGGGAGAAACAGAAGGATCTGAGATGGTAGGTGTGTTAATTGGCTTGATACACTCATTTCACATTATACACAGGTATCGCCCCATCACTTCATACTCCATAAACACGAGCGATCATACACAAAAGGGCACCACTGAAGAACCCTCCCAGCAGCTCTGTTGCTAGGCAACGACTCCCCTGCATGGCAGGTGCCAGAAGCATGGAGGGCTGTCAGCACAGCTCCCACAAGGACCACTCAGCATGCAGGTAGTTCTGAGGAGGGCGGGATGGCAGAGGCAACGAGTCTCCTTCACATCTGACTGAAACCTCATTTTCTCGAGTGGGTCGTTTTCTGTGGCTGAGATTATGCAAACCTGTTATTTTACCTCTGGGGAAATCTGTGCTGGAATAGCAGACAGTGTAGCCCTTGTGGGCAGAAACTGAAATAGCAGCATTACAGTGTCCACCTTAGGGGGTCTGGGCTCCGGCAGGGTCAAGGCAGTGATCTTGGCTATGGAGCTCTGCGGCTCCAGCAGTGAAGACAGTGTCTGGGCTCTTAATGCCAAGCCACAGCAGGCCCTTTCTTTCTCCTTTCTCTGCTACTTTTGCAGTGAGGTTGAGCTGACATTAAAAGTTATTGGCGAGTTATTCTGATAACAGCAGAACATGCCTGTGTAGTAAAGTTTCTCATTACAGGGCTGAGCTTGAAAGGCTGGAGACATGTAAAATAATTTACTAGCTGCTAGTATCACGTCTCCAAAAAGCATATGAAGTGGATGGATATTCTGAAATAACAATTAGAGGCAGCTTCTATGTAATGAGTTCTTAATATTAACCTATTGGGTGTAAAGTATTAAATAAAGGGTAAGTGGAATAATCTGTGGTCGGAATTTTTTAAAATGGGAAACATTTTACTAAGATTTTACATTCTCGATCAGGCAAACTTTTTCTTACAGAGCCAGACAGTAATAATTTCAGGCTCTGTGGGCCCATATGGTGTCTGCTATAACTCAGCCGCGTTGCCTGTGTGAAAACAGCCACACACAATATATAAACAAATGTGGGCGGCTAAGTTCGAAAACAACTTTATTTACCAGAAAGGTGGCTCATCCACAGGCCAGTTTGCCAATTTTGATACTTGGGAGGACTAGTGTACATCATTTCATGTGACATGTCATGGTCACAGTTAACACCTGGAGCTGGGGACTGAACTCAGTGCCAAATCCAGAACCTGAGCTGAAGCACAATCTGATTGGCCCTTAAGTCTTGCTCCAAGAGGGGTCCATGTCGTGACTGGTAGGTGTGGCTGTTCACATCATTATTAAGATGATGTGACAGCCAACTCAGATGTAGGACATCTGACTCTGGAAGTGAACAGGAGACTAGAGATAGTTGATGAATAAAGTAAAACAGAAAAGGTCGGGCGTGGTGATGTATGGCTGTAATCACAGCCCTTGAGAGGCTGAGGCAGGAGGACTGCTGCAATGTCAGGCCAGACGAGGCTACACAGTGAGTCCAAGGGCCAGCCTACACTACACAGCAAGATCTTGTCTGACAGAAAAAAAAAAAAAAATGTGAGAGACATAAGACAAAAAAAATGCTCATAACAGTTAAAAAAATATGTAAGAAAGCAAACAAAAACAAAATTCTTGCCATGGAAACCAAAACCAAATAAATAAATAAAAAAAAGGACTGTGGAGACAGAGGCAGGTTATGTCTGGGTCTCGATGTTCTCTGAGAGCCTCGTAAAGTCTTGGGTGGGCATCTTCAGTGGTGCTTGGAATCTGCTGTATGTGACTGCTGGGATTAAGGTGAGTGTGTGGAGTGGCTTGGCGCCACCCTATGCACAGTAGCTTGGACACAACATCAGGGACAGAAGAAAGCTCCTCTTCTCTCCTCCCCTCTCCCCCTCCCCTCCCCTCCCCTCCCCTCCCCTCCCCCATCTTTTTGTTTCATTCCGTTTTGCCCACCACCTCCTCTGCTGTGCCAGCTGGCCATGCACCCTGCCTTGGAGCTAGCCCATTAGGGACTAAACCTCCACACACTGTGAGCCAAATAAACCTTTGCCCCTTTAACTTTGGGTGTCCAGTATTTTGTCTCAGCAACAAGAGAAGTAACAAAGACAGCAGGTGGTTACTGCTCTAACAGCACGGAACCCTTCAGCTTTGTGGAGATGGAAGGAAATGCTCAGAAATTACCCCTTTTCTTCTTGACCATCAGACCTCGCATTTGCACTTCCTACTTGAGGCCACACAACCTGTAGTCTCCTTTCTCAGCGAGGGCCCTATGGCTCAGCATTACCTATCACTATAGTGCACACTTCATTAACACCATGGCCTTTGTGGGCTAGTCACCTGGCACAAGCACCTGCCTGGCAAGCACAAGGTCTTGAGTTTGATCCCTGGTACAAAAACAAAATAGTCACCTGGGCGAACCTCAAATCTGTTTCACCTGGGCTGTGTCTCCTCTGTAACCTGCACTTGGGCAGCCACATGTGGCTCGAAGAAAGACAAGGTGGTGCCGAAAATTCTTACTTGAATTTTGTTCTGACAGCTTGAGGCTGATATACTACAGCACTGCCTTGTTAACTTAAATTTTCGGTTTCTGAGCTCAGTCTTCGGCTTCCTGTGGTGGCTACCTATGGCTTCCCTCTTGCTAAATGTTAACGACAGTGATGAGTGCTCAGGGTCTCAGGAGCATCAGACCCAGCTGCTTACGCCTCCTTGAAACTTAGCTTCTCAGCCACCGCATGCTCTTCTTGGCTGCCCTCCTAGTTCACTGAGACCTCTATCTATTTTCCTAGACCCTTAAGTTTTGGGATACCCTGGGGTTCAGTTCTCAGACCTCCTCTCTTTTTATTTTTGTCAGGGTTTTTTAATCATGGCACTACTGACATTCTGGGGTGGGCAATTCTGTGCTGTGAGGGCCTTTCCTATGGACTATGGAATGCTTAGGAGCAATCCTAGCCTCTAGATGCCAGGAGCATCTTCACTTCATAATCACAGCAATCAAAACCGTGACAGATTGGTAAACGCAGCCCATGGTTGATTCTGCTGGACTCCTGGCTCCACCACATGTCTTCCCACAGGTGATGACCTCCAGATGTATACATCAAGCCAAGACGTCTCTCCAAGGATCAGATCTGTCTGTTCTCAACATCTCTACTTTGAGCTGGTGTCCACGCTCCTGCATTCACCTACTGTCTGCCTCCCTACTCGTTTATAGTTTGCATGCAGGCTGGGCTTTGCTATTCGCTGTGCACTCCCAGGGCCTAGTACAGAACTGCGCAGTGAGTGGAAGCTCAGAACATGCTGGCTCATTAAAGACTTAAACACCGAATGTGCAGGAACCCAGGGCATATGGGTAATCAGGATGTGGCAATCAGGCAGATGCTTTTAAACAGATCAAGGCATTTTTAAAAGACAGATTTTCTATATTTAGGTAAAAACTAATGTTTCATTAAAACAGTATAAAGAACATTGCCCATTTTCTATTACTTAAGATTTTGCTATAATCTTAGACAAAGCACAGAGCTAAGGTTCCCATTCTTTCAATGTACTTGGCTCTCCTTCAAATTTTGCTTTATATGCATTTCAGTGTGGATATCTGTGGATACACACACACACACACACACACACACACACACACAAATATAAATTTTTTTTCGAATCCTTTGAGGCCAGCTGGCTATCAACTCTTACCTGACAGTAGCTTCCTCACCGGTATATTCTACAGATCTAATTTATGCTGTTTTTGAAGTGGAGGAGACAGGGGAATAGTTTTTAAAGAGATCTGAGGTCAAAAAGGCTGCTTCCTGCTGAGCAGCTTCATCTGTGGCTAGATCACACTGCCTGCTCTTACTCTCCTCAGGGCGGTAATAACCAAGAGACCATTTCTTTACTCCCTCCCCCACACGTTCATTTCTGTACACTCTATAATCACATAGATTTTTAAGTAAAGAAGACTGCACTCTCAACATTTACTTTTGGTCCAAGGAACAGTCAGACAACTTTCCTGCGGCTCCTCTCAGTTCACTTCTTCACTCAGGTGTTTATAAACTTTTGTATGGCTCTTTATGTGCACTTCCTGAGGTTTCTTTCAAAATCATTCTTTGAATCAAATTGAATAATGTCTTAGTAATTTATGCAATCTAGATGTAATGCTCTTAAAACCTTGTATAATAGGCTAGAGATATTAAAAATTTATAGTTGCACAGCATGGATCTCAACCACAATCTAATTAGCTTTGTGGATGCTATAAGCCCACATTTGATACACTTATCTATGCCTTGGAAGTCTTAAGTGGCATCTCTGTTATAAACATTTTAATGAATTCATTCAAATCAATAATTTATATAGTAATAACTATCAAAAATATGAGTTTCTATATTATCTTCTTTTGTTTGTTTTGAGACAGGGTCTGCTATGCAGTTTGGGCTGGCTTTGAGTTTACTTTAGTTGCCCAGGCTGGTCTTTTTTTTTTTTTTTTTTTTTTTTTTTTTTTTTTTTTTTTTTTTTTTTTTTTTTTTTTTTTTTTTTTTTTTTTTTTTTTTTTTTGTCTTTTTGAGACAGGGTCTCACTATGCAGTTCAGGCTGGCCTTGAGCTCACTTTTGTAGCCCAGGCTGGTCTCGAACTCACATTGATCCTCCTGCCTCAGCCTCCGAGTGCTGGGATTACAGGTGTGCGCCACCACGCCCGGCACCCAGGCTGGTCTTGAACTCACACTGATCCTCCTGCCTCAGCCTCCCAAGTGCTGGGATTACAGGGGTACACCACCACACCCGGCTGTATATTATCTAATTGGTACTTGTTTGTTTGTTTGTTTATTTATTTTATTACAGCTGGCTTAGCCTGCCCTGGGGGTGAGGCTGGCACAGCATGTGGTACAGGGAATTCCCTGCAGTTACCTAAGTTTTCCTAAGCAGACACTTTAGACTGCTGAGCCATCTTGCTGGCCCTCTAATTGTTACATATTTAATGTAAAAACTTTCACGGAAAGCTGCTAGAAACATCTTTTAAAAATATATGAACAATGTGATGAAAATAGAATGTTAAATTTTAATACTAGAGGAAATCTTTAAAATTAAAAAAATGTGCCTGATTTCTCTCATTTACTAACAGATGAAATAGCTTTAGAAGAGTCTTAAAGTATCATGTTTTCTTTTCTTTTTTTTATAATGTGTGTATATTTTTTCCAATTACACATAAATTTCATACATATATATATATATATATATATATATGTAAATATATATGTATCATGAAAACCTATACATCAAACTGTTACCAATGGTAATTTTTTTATTTTGAATTATTTTATTTTATTTAAAAGAGTAAAACTGAAACATAATAAAAAAACAAATAGCAAAAACAAAGGCAGAAACAAAGTATCATTTTTCCTATAAAGACATTTTTTTTTTTCCATTTAGGTAAATCTAAACACAATTCTTTTTTGAGATGGGGTCTTGTTATGCTGCCCAAGTTGGCCTCGAACTCGACCAGCCCACCTCAGCCTTTCAAGTAGTTGAGATTGCTAAGATAAAGCACTCCCCCCCCCCCAATCAAACCCAGGGCCTTGCAATGCTAGGTGAGCACCTTACCACTGAGTCATATCCTAGCTTGTTATGTCTAGATGTCCCTCCAGGGCCTCATGTGGCCATAGGTGTTTTCAGAGGTGGCTGAATCTGGAGTGCGTGACTGACTAGAAGTGCAATGCTATGGTTAAGGGCGCTGAGATTAAGGGTGGGTGATTGCTGGATCAGTGCACTGACTGAGCCGGCACTACCCAATCCAGAAGACAGAAGACTAAATACAATAGTCTAGTCTATTGTATAAGGGGGAAGCAGAAAGACTTGCCCTCTCAGTTTTGCTGTCTTCTGTTGCTACAAATGGTTGTCCCTCTGCCATGTTCTACCCTACCTTGGAGCAGCCAATTATGGACTAAATCTGCACAAACTGTGAGCTAAACAAACTTTCCTTTCTTAACTTTGGGCACTGGGTATTTTGTCTTAGCAACAAGAAAAGTAACTAAGACACAGCCCTGAGTCTAAGTTTTAAGGAAAGATTTAAATAATACTAAGGCACTAATGGAATTGGATTTCATATGTCCCAGGATGGCAAGCCTTGCATGCTTGAGGTCCCGAGTTTGATCCCCAGGACCACAAAGATGAGAGATGCGATGAGATGAGACAAAACTTTATCTTCTTGTGAACCAATAGATTTTGCTAATTTCAACATGAAGAACATGTTCCTACAAACTTTCATTGTAAATGAATGCAAATTGTCTTGACTACTGATTATACTGGACCACCGAAGGAGTTAAAATGTATACAAATATTTTTGTATGTAAGTAAAATTTACTTAGCAAAAGATTTACAAAATCTCACCCATCAGAAAACTAAAGAGAGTAGAGCACAGCAGCGATATTTTAGTTTATTTTACTTTTTTGTGGAACCAAGGATTGAACTCAGGCCCTTGTGCTTGCCAGGCAAGTGCTTATTCTACTGAGCTACCTCTCCAGCCCTGCAGTGGTATTTTAAACCTGGGGGAAAGTATGACTTCGCTTAGGCTCTGAATGGGCAGAAGCATTTCTCCAGTAAGGAGGCTGCCCGGGCATCCCTGCATTTCCTGGAGATGTGGGCGGGGTGACTCACCCACAACACTGATGCATCCCCGGGGTCAAGACACTGTGTAGTCTCTGGTTCGCACAGACCAGATTTCTAAGAATCAGGAACCTTGCTTCCTAAACCTTTCAAGGTTTTAAGAACAAGAATTAGTTGGACTTTCTGTGCAGCTGATGTTACACAGGGAGTCTTTTCAACACGAGCACTTACTGAAATGTCTCAGTGTCACCGTGGATGCTGCTGAAGAAAACATAGCAGAGGTGAGGGTGCTAAGAATTGGGCCTACTCAGTGTCACCCGTTCATCAGCAAGACTGGTCACAGGAGTTCACTCAGTTTGGGGAAGGGACTGCTTTGCCCCTTTACGGATGTGAAGCACATGGAGCAGACCCATCTTGCTTTGGTTCTCCAGGCAAGAGTCTTCTGTCTATTAGCTTTGCCTGCATATCCTGGAATGGGTCGAGTATGAGCAAGCAGCCTCAGGAAGCCTGTTCTTTTTTTTTTTTTTTTTTTTTTTTTTTTTTTTTTTTTTTTTTTTTTTTTTTTTTTTTTTTTTTTTTTTTTTTTTTTTTTTTTTTTGAGACAGGGTCTCGCTATGCAGTTGAGGCTGGCCTTGAGATCACTTTTGTAGCCCAGGCTGGTCTCGAACTCGCACCAATCCTCCTGCCTCAGCCTCCCGAGTGCTGGGATTACAGGCGTGAGCCACCACGCCCGGCTAAGCCTGTTCTTTTTAAACTAAGTGTTTGCTATTCATTTCATTATCAAATCTTTGCTCTTAACAGTAAAACACTCGGCCTCTGCACATGTGGTCATAGAACTGCTACACATTAGGGACTAAAGTCTGAATTTTTAAAAAAAGTCTTTTATCTGTCTTTGTAATTTCATTTTTGACCTTATCAGTTTTAAATTCTAACAGAAGATAATGCTAATCAATATAGCATGTTGTTGGGAGTCAGGTCTGTAATACACATGGTCTGAGCCACAGCATGAACCCACCGGAAGATGGAAGTCTCCCGGGAGCAGCAGGGGTGAGCCCGAGGTAGACACAGACAAATTGTTTTAGTGAGGATAAATATTTGGCTGTCCAAGAGCTACCTTCACGTTGAATGTTATTTCCTCCATGACGTACACACGCTCAGGAAATGCCTTAGCCACCTCCTCCACGCTGTTGAAATATTGCACGGGCTCCTTTATGTCTCGGTCTTGTTCCAGCAGCTTGAATTGCCCTAAAACACATGATGAATGGAAGAGACGTGAGATGTGAATGCTGGACAGCCGTCACCATGGCGACAGCACTCTTCTTCTTTATGTAGACCTTTCTGTCAGAGATTCCTGTTCATTGTCTTAAAAAAATTTCTATTGGTAGAAGGCTTTATGAAACAAGAATGTATATAAAATACACAATATGAATTATATATGTATTA
Organism: Myocastor coypus; assembly: GCA_004027025.1. NCBI lineage: Eukaryota > Metazoa > Chordata > Mammalia > Rodentia > Myocastoridae > Myocastor > Myocastor coypus. The sequence goes on along the minus strand of PVJA010033489.1, from coordinate 9,789 downwards.
TACATTCTAAAAAGTCAGTTTAAAACTGAAAACAAAGATGCTTTTTCTCCTTTTGTTTATACTCCAGATTTATCATTAGGTTCAAAATCACACTGAGTGGACATCTATCATTAGATCTTTTTTTTTTTTTTTTTTGTCTTTTTGAGACAGGGTCTCGCTATGCAGTTGACGCTGGCCTTGAGCTCACTTTTGTAGCTCAGGCTGGTCTCAAACTCGCACCAATCCTCGTGCCTCAGCCTCCCGAGTGCTGGGATTATAGGTGTGAGCCACCATGCCCGGCTGTCATAAGATCTTAAAATAAAAACTTACTTCGTTTACTCATGTTGCTTTTTATTTTTATTTTTTTAATGTATTTGGTATAGGGTCTCACTATACGGCTCAGACTTATAGGGATCCTCCTAGTTTCAGCCTCCTTAGTGCTGGGATTACAGGTGTGTATCACCATACTAGGTCTTGCTGGCTGACTGGGGGCCGGCCCGGCAGGGCATGTGGTACCTGGGATCAAACCCAGGTCCTAGTGCTTGCCAGGCAGGCGCTTATACTGCTGAGCTATCTCACTGGCCCTCATGTGGCCTTTAACAGTATTACCTGTCATTTATTTGCAATAACACACGCACACACACACACACACACACACACACACACAAACACACACACACATTATATTCTAAATTCAGTGGCCTGGTAGAACTGATTTTTTAAAGTTAGCATGTAAAACAGAATAAAATATGGGTTGGGGATGCAGCTCTGTGGTAGAGCATTGTCCAGTATGTCTAAGCCCTGGGTTTCATCTCTAGATGAAATAGAATGGAATAAAATAATACAGTGAGCTGCTGGCTTTCACAGGGTTACTATCCTTGGTTTCAATAGTACATGAAAGATACTAAGGGCTCAGGAGATACATGGGGCAAATGACAAGAGGTACAGGTGTCACATAGGCTAGGGTAGAGGGGCCCTCCTCCCATGATGGAAGCCAAGCTAGCTGTATAGAGCCCATGCCTCTATTTGCTCCATCTGTTTTTTTTTTTTTTAAATATCTATCTATCTATCTATCTATCTATCTATCTATCTATCTATCTATCTATATTTGTGATACCAGCAATTTGGGGGATTTTTGAAGGACTGTATTCCTAAAAACATGAGGGCCCTGTTAGGTGTACAATTTCAGTTTTAATTATCCTGATGCTGCATTGTAAAGTGGTTTTTTTTTTTTTTTCCAGTTTAAAAATAATAGACCCAAAGTTAATCTTGAGGGGATTTGATCTTGGAAGATACAAAAGATGAATGTTTTGTTATACAGGTCTTGCTTTAATTTGCCCTTGATCACCCAGTGGAAAAGCTTAAGTATGAGGCATAAAATGCAGGTCTAGATTAGTACAGTGAGCTGCAAGAGGCTTAAATCAACAGCCTCCAACATTGCTAGTTTCACCGGTAATTCAGTTTCACCAATTATGGAACATTGGACTATGTATACAACTACTTCCTCTCAGTTCAGAGAGAATTTTCTTTTCTTTCCTTACCAATATTGATTAGAAAATTTATCATGTCTACACCCTGTGCTCTATATAACTACTACGAGGACAACAATATGCAATGTGTCAATTATTGCAAATGTACTACTAACATGTTTTGAAACTATCACATTGTTATTTCTTATTGAAAGTAATAAAAATAAAAATAATAGACCCTCTGTAATCAAGTCAAGGATACAGTGTTGTAATGGTTAGTTCTTGAGATATTTATGATATACTGCTAGAGAAGCTCCATATGCTAGATCTCCTTGTACACAGCTAGGGAGGAATCAGGGATAAAGACAGAAACATTCATTTATACTTCCAACAAATTCCTTTATGCCATCTCCAAGGTGGAAGCCTTTTTATAGATGCTGGAGATTCCACAATAAACAGAAAAAAACCCAATTTCTGTTTTTCTGATTATTATATCCCAGCAGGATAGATAATAAATAGAATAAAGGATAAAGTGTCTCGTGAGGAGTGGTGCTGAATGGAGGGCAGTGTGAAGGGATGGGGCATACAGGGAGAGACCCATGCAGGTGCAGCTGGAGACAGCCAGGAGGCAGGGAGGCGGTGCCACACTTGGCAGCTTGGGGTGGGGCTCTCAGAATTTTCGGGGCAGAGGCACCAGTTTGTGCAGACACCCTCAGTGAGTGCTGCGTGGCACACTGCCAGTGTGGCTAGACGTGGTGAGAAGAGAGAGAACGTCCATGTAGAGAAGAAGTGATTCAAGTGAATGCCGAGAGACACTCAGGTATGAGACAGGTAAGGCCTGACGATGGTAAGAATATGCTAATCTGGCCCAAGCAGCATGAACTGAGATGACCCCAGCTTGGAGGTGGATGGAGGACCAGGGTCAATTCTAACATCTTTAAGCCTAGAAGACTACTGGGCATGTAATACCATGGAGAAGTCCTAAAAGTTCTCGTTTGTATGTGTACACATGCAGGTCATGAAAGAGGCTTGAGATCATTTTAATGATGCTGAGTGTGGGCTTGAGTGTATACACGGAACAGGTCTGAGGTGTCAATCCTAGGATACCAGCGGACTGGCCAGGACAATGAGAGGGAACCTGGAAGACAGGTGATGCTAGTGCTTTAAGGAGAGGGATGCTAGAGAGAGCTGATGGGGCAGAGATGAGGTCCAAACACTAGGATTTCACTGGGGCCTTCACCAAGGGTAGTGGAACAGCTGTGTCAAACATATGGCTGAACTGGACCCAAGAGCCTGCGAAGGGAGAAGCTGGGTTTGACAAGAATGGATACCAAGTGATGTCTGAGACATACTTTGTAGAGAGAAAAGATGTGGAGTGGCGGCTCCAGAGGAAGTGGATGTGAAATTGGGAATGCTTGTTTTATTTAATATAACAGGAGCAGTAAGAATAGGATTACATGTTGATGAGAATAACCAATGGACAGGGTCAAGCTGATAATGGGAACTTCTGGAGGCCCACCGTTGAGGTGGGGAGGTCACATCTGACACAGAAGTGGAAGGGCTGTCCCAGGCAGGCACAGAGCAGCAGCGGGGACTCGGGGAAGCTCCTCATGCTTCATTTTTTCCAGCCACAGTTGAGAAAGACAGCGTCAGAAGGTTAAGCAAAGAGATTATCCAAAGTCCAGTGAGAAAGAATAACATACGTGATTGCTGGGTAGCCTTAAGCTCCCACTTAAAGTTCATGGCTGTGATTCAAAAGCGAAATCAGAAAGTATGAGCGCTCTTCTCCAGGAATGGTTCCAGGCGCAGGGGTGGCACAAAGTAGGGAGGATGTGGATTTCGCCAGGGCCGTGAAGCTGCCCGCTGCGTGTGAGAAGGGACGGGGTGACTGCACTGCATGGATTTCCACTGGATGAAGGAGGACCCAAGATCAGGATAAACAAGAAGAGTAGAAAAAAGTGCTGTGAACAATGGATTGTAAGCTCTAATGGAGTTTAGAGGAAGTTAGCTCAAAAGCCTCAAAAGAGAGCGGCCTGATTAAAAATCATTACCTAAAGACTCTAGATAGCCTTGAGAAGGGCTTCAGGGACAAACCTACCCAAAGACTAGATAAGACTGGTGCTTGGAAGTATCTTCCCAAATGAAATGCAGGCCTTCAGCATTGCCAGGGGAGGCAGCAGGGGCCACAGACGCTGGCAGTGGCTACAATTCACAGGCTCATTTAATTGGGTTCTCAGAACTGACAAAGACACTGGGTATTTGCCAACATTTCTAATTATCTGTAATTGCGACTTATATTTTCTAATTTGTTAGATGAATAAGAAAAGAAATTACGTATTTGGAACCTGAACACAATTCAAGCTGTTATTAAGCCAGACGTAATTTCAGGAAAATTGCAAATGATATCCTATTTTCAGAGCATGAAAGAGCTTATTTTAAATTTGTGATCAATATTTTTGAAACATTTTCCTAAGACAAGGACCATCTGCATGCACACCAAGTACTTATTAAGTGGTTGGCAAAATTTAATTTCTGAGTTATGTATATTTTCTAGTATATGTATGTATATTTTCTTTAATACATATATACATATATATTAAAGAAAGTATAGTGATCAAATTAATTTTAATAATATATCTTATTTTAGCCAGTTATCTTTTTTTTTTGGTCTTTTTGAGACAGGATCTTGCTATGCAGTTCAGGCTGGCCTTGAGCTCACTTCTGTAGCCCAGGCAGGTCTCAAATTTGCACCAATCCTCCTGCCTCAGCCTCCCAAGTGCTGGGATTATTAGGGGTATGTCACCATGCTCGGCCTTACATTTGAATTCAATATAAACATCATGAAATATTTTCTAGTTTTTTTTGCAATGAGCCTCGAATGTGTTTCATATTTATAGATAAAGCAGAACATGTCTGCTCATGAATAAAGAGGCTTACAATTCATATTTCCTTTTTTATACTGCTTGATGGCTGATATTTTGGCTCAACAGAAGAGATCGATCTGTCCTTCCTTCCTCCCTCCGTGTGTGTGTGTGTGTGTGTGTGTGTGTTTTCCTGAAATCAAACCCACGGCCTTGTGTGTGCTAGGAAAGTACTTTACCACTGAGCTACAGACCCAGTGCAGTAGTATCTTCCATGTTCTCTTCCACCTTGGGTTCCTGTCTTTTGGGCACTCTTTAATTATTTTCCTCTGGTGCTTGTGATCCTGTATGGACAAGAGGTCTCAGGTGTATTCTGGCGAACAGACAAAATGAATAATCATACCCGGTTGGTCCTACCTGTATTTGTTAACTCCTTGGAAAGAAGGACAAGAATCATACACACATGGAAGCACTTACAGGAAACTGCACTGAGAACAATTACAACACACATAGGAAAGGAAGAAAAGAAGCAACAGCCAAAAAAATGTTTCAGCTTTAAAGTTTGAACATGTTGTCCATCAGAAAAAGATTTTTTCATTCCATAATTTTTTTACTGTTGAACATTTTAGCTTACATGTCTGCCTGTGTTAACACATTTTAAACATTCCTCTGTGATCTGTTAAACTACCTAGAATCAATTACTTTATATTTCTTATAGCCTCAAGATGCCTTCAAAGTCTAAATAGTAAAACCTTATCAACTGTCTTCCTCACAAAGCTGAGTCAGAATACACAGATGATTTCCTATTGCGCAGGTTGGTAAACTCACTCTGCACACAGTTTAAGTTTTGTTGGGTAGATGGTCTCTGGAGATGGAGGTGTCACAAGGGCAAAAGCAGCACAGGACAAAACATAAAGAATGGGGACAGCTGGGATCAAACCTTATTTACAGAAATAAGCAGTGTGGCTTACAGGCCAGTTTGCTGACCACCGTCCTGTTTCCCAAAGCACAAAGTAAAGATAAGGGCAGTGGTAAAGCAAGCTGAGAAGTGATAATGACCAGGCCTTTTATTCCACACTGGTCACACCAAGTTCTCTTGTGAGGTACCTGAAACTATATCTTAGGGTGTTACAGTTTTCCCTTTAAATGGGTGGCTAAACCCTCCAAGTATAAGCTATAGAAAATGACTTGTATTTCAATAAGGCAAACAACCAGCCAAGATGATGGCCCACGTTTTCCTGCTGTTCTTCACAAGACCATATTTCTGCAAACTTTTACTTAGCCTGTATCCTTTTATAAACATGAACTTCTGAAATGAGTCAACTTTATATACTCTGGCAAAGATGCTGGGCTACGGTATTACCACATTCTCTGTGACCACTGGGGTCCGGAAACTGCAACTTGTCAGAGGCCAACCTCGGAGACTGGATGAGTCCAGAGCCAGTCTCCTGCCAAAAGTGAAATCCATTTACATAACACATATTCCCACAACCTCCACACGGAGGAACTAATTTTTTAACAAACCATTTCATGAGTAACAGAGTCTCCTGTGCCACCAAATAAAAACATTTAGAGATTGTGGAAACATCTGTTATGAGATGTTACTGTCAAACTCTGTTCTTAGAGAGGGAGGAAGTCTCATTGCCTTTCAACAGCTTTGATGATTTAATAAAATGTTTCCATTGTGAGAACTGGTAGGTCTGTGGGGTCTGAAAACTCCAAGGAACAAATCCAACATCAATGACACGCAGACGCCTGCAGTTTAAATATATTGAGGATAGCATTTAGGAATAAAAGGTGGATGCTTTATTTCATGAGTGAATTCTAACAACTATACATCCTAGTAAGTGTGGTGACAGGAAATAAGCATCACCTAGAAAACATCTCCTCTGCTTTTTTATATCCCAAGATAGTGATAGTGATTTTGCTCAAGATGGGTAACACAGTAAGCATGGCCAAAGGGCCCCAAAGCCTCCATTTGGCACCTAAGTTTCCAACGCTGGTACAATTATGTTAAAACACATTCTCCTTTACTTGGAAGGAAAGGTCACTTGTCAAAATGAAAAATAGAAACAAATTTTGCTAAGTGTGAAGAAAGAACAACAATACTGAGATGGACAGAAAGGACAGAAAGAGAGAGGTGAGGGGAGGTCAGGTCCATCCAGACTGCACCGGCTGGGAAGTCATGGTCCGTGGTTAGTGGGAATTCATTTCGTGTCATTGGTGGTGATGACCATCAGAGGCTTGTGTTCCACTTGCAATGAGCATGGCCTGTGGTAAAGCTTTTTCAGCCATGCTTTTACTGTCTACAATCCCTTCAGCGCAGTAGTCTACTTGGTGTGTGTAAATAAAAAGAAAGAAGAGGGAGAGCTGAGGATTGCAGGGTCCATTTGTGGGCCTATAACTCAAGTGAACAAGAACATGCCACACACATTCCTCCCTCACTGATGCAAACAGAAAAGGGCTGCAGAAACCAGCCTGAAATGATGAGGGAAAAAAAAGAAAGAAAGCAAGAGCAACAAAAAGTGTGTGTACCACGCTGGCATAGTTAGGTGCTTACTAACTAGGGAAGGCATAACAAACCTCTCTTCCTTTGCCTCTTTCAGAGACAGGCCACCAACATTAAAATTAGATGGTTTCAAGTCAGTTGTACAAATGATACGTGTATTCAAATAGGCTCAAATAACCAAACCTCAAGCTACCGGGCCACTTCTACATGTAAAGAAAGGAGCAATTCTCAAGTGACACAAACAATAAACCATTCAGTATTCCTGAGTAAGTCTATAAGCCTGAGCAGGAACACGCTCTTCCCACCAAGAGCTGACGTGGAAAGCACTGCGGTATTTTTACCTTACGTGCATATGCAAGCGACATCCCAGGACGGGAATGCAACAGTAGGCTCCAGCACTCCTGTGACTGTGAGCTGCAGCAGGCCACAGGCTGCCTTCATAAAACTTAAGTATAAACGGCCACCAACAGCGCATGAGGACGCATTACCTAGACCCTTCACCAACAGTGAATGCGACTTAGCTTCCTTTATCTTGTTTGATATGAAGCACTTAGTTGGTATATTTAATTACCAAAAAATTTAAATAGCTCTAAAGAATATAGTATAAGGTAAAAACAAGTCTCTCTTCAGTCTTATCCTCAGGTCTCTGCATTTATGATTGCTATTTTTTTTTTTTTTTTTGCTTCTGCCCACAGGCATTATTGAGCATAGTCAATCTTCGTATAATGCTATCCTTTGCAAAACAAGAGGATATTTTGTGTACATAAATCTATCTCATCTTTTTTAAGTGTTGCATTGCATTCTACCTCATATACATACTATAACTAATTTAACCAATATCTTATGAATGGCCAAATTTATTTCACTCTTCTGCAAATAAAGCGATGCTGAAGTTAATATTTTGTACTGAAGACTCAGTGTACTCAATCTATATACATTGGTATGTGTGTGAAATGTCTTAATAACAAACTGCTGGGTCAAAAGTGAAGCGCAAGTTTATTCTTGATGCACATTCCCAACTAACAACTTGGTACCCACTATGCACTACTGACAGTGCATTTCTACACGCTTCTCCCAATAGTTCACTGTCAAGCAGTTTTTATTATCTCTGCCATTTCAACAGGTAAAAAAACAATATTATCTCATTGAGACTTTAATTGTGTTTTTGAGAATACAATATTTTTTATAAGTAATTTATAATTTATATTCTGCAAATTTCTTATTCACTTTGTTACTAATTATTGAGATTTGTGCAAATATTAAAGATAGTTTTTTTAAAAAAACTTGAGATAATGTGACACGGTGTGCTCTGTTCTGAAATCTGATTCCCTACATTACTTCTAGATAATTCCTAAAATTTGAGCACAGAAAAGACCGAGGAACACAAGGTCCAGTGAAGTAAGGAACTAATCCCAGGACAAAGGCTCAGTACTATCACTGTGGAGAGTAGGAACTAAAGTTGAAGAATAGAAAGAAATTATCAAGAAATAATGATCTTTGGCATATTCTGTGGGTATTTCTGATTGTATCTCCATCTTAGGCCGTGTAAACAAGCACTAGGATGATAATGTTCCACTCTGAAATTCTGTCCTGTGCACCTAATTAGATCTACCTGTAGAGAAACCGCTCCCTTCCACCCACTTAGGTTTGGCTGACACCCCGGGGCCAATTTTCCTTCCACTGTTCTAAGAGAGGTAGAAAATAAAATAGCAAAGATGCAGGACATCTCTGAAACTCTAAGCACATGCATGCATGTTCAATCTTCTGGCCTGACCTTCAGTAACTGCGTCCCCTCTTAAACCTCATTACACCTTCCTAAGTGTGGACTGTGCTTCATACATGTCCTCCGATTGGTGCATTCTCGCGCATACATGCTTGTTGAGAGTGCCTGAGGTAACTAAGGACCTGTCACTTTACTCCTGTCACTATTACCTCAAAGACCCAGTGAGAGGCACTCGGGCTGGGTGCACTTCCTTTAAAATCAGAAAGCCTGATGTACCTGTGTGCTTCTGGGTTTCTTCATAAACTTTCCTGTTGTCCTGGCACTATTTTCTGTTCATGTTACTTTTTTCATCTGCACAAACTAGTCCTGAGCACATCTTCCTGTGATTTTCAATAAACGCAGCTGCTTCTCATTTGCAATTTGACGTACACTTGCAGTTCTCTGCTCACTGTGCACAGCAGACTGGAATCTATCTGCTGGATCCAACCCCCGCTATCACTTGATTCGAAACTGATGCATTCTGGGATGCATATTTAATCAGCCAAGCTATTCCATGCCCTGCAAATGTTCTTCCTAGCTTTTGTTAATGGGGATCTTCATCTTCTACTGCATCTAACTGGTCAGTTGTTACTTCAGAATTATCAGACATTTTCTGTGGCCAACTTATCGTGCACGTGCTGGAAACTTACAAGGTCTCATATGTCCAAATTGTTGCTAACATGTCGCACTGGAAGTCTTGGCATCATCTTCATTTTGTCCTTATACTCATTTCCTCAGTATATCTTCTCCTTTCTTTCCTTGAGATCTCTTTGTGCTGCAGCCTACGCTGGTTTTGCTTTTCATTTTATAAATTGTATATATGCTTCAGATTATAAACCCATTGCTATGCTCACTCTTTCATCATCCCATTATTTACCTTAAAATCCAACCTACAATGAATCTGTGTCACTCAAGAAGCTGAGTGTTCCATAAACACTTGTAGACTAAATGAATCAACACGCATATGCTAGGCCTTTAATCTCAACTCTTCTGCTGGGCCTTCTAAGTCCTTCCATGACGGGGGTCGACATGGCGCAGGCAAACATTTCCCCACCATTGTACAAGCAACACTCATTCTGTCTGCTTTGCCTTTGCTGGGCCCTTTTCTCTGTAAAAAATTATAGCTTCTCTTCAGTGATGTTCTGGGTTCTACATATGATCAGCTTCTTTTTATTCTGTTTCTCTCGTTCTCTCAACTTTCCTGGGGGA
>PVJA010033488.1:0-23285 GCA_004027025.1 Myocastor coypus | reverse complement strand
CTAAGCAACACCAATAGGGAGATGGGTCGAGCCCACACACTGTACTCTGTAGAACAATTGTGAGGACAATATGCAATATGTCAACTTTCAAAGAAAAAATAGGGGAAAAGAAAAAAAAAAAGTAATGTTGATTTAGAACGGTTAATGTTTAATTGTTTGATCAATCTTATATACCTATATGTATTAATCTAAACTGATCTGATGATGAAAATATGTAATATAACCATTGTTAAATTTAAACAATAAAAAATTGAAATTTGAAAAAAAATAACAAAGGCTACTTGTTTTTCCCCATTCTTTTATTTAAAAAAAAACTGACAAATTACTTCATGAATTTGCCAGTCATCCCTGCGCTGGGGCCATGGAATCTTCTGCATCATTGGGGTTTTAGTGTGTGTGATGCCAAAGTGAGCCCAACAATGACTATTTCTATGCCAGTATAGAATATCCAAATTTTATATTGTGCTTGGGCATCATTTTTGTGATTAGGAATAAAAGATACTATGGAAATTCTATTTCTCATCAATAGAGATATGAAAGGTCAAACAGTCTGTGACTTTTCAATCCTTTATCCAGGTGATGTTTTGATCCCCTAACCTTGGCCATCTTGATCAGAAATCACACCATCATGACCCAAATATCAAGGATGCAGATAATATCCTACCATTTATTGCCTGCTTTCTCGGTGCCAGGTACAGATGAAGAAACTGGCCTAGAGAGACAAGAAACCAGTGAAGAGAGCACAGTGGCACATGCCTGTAATCCCAGCTACTCAGGAAGCTGAGGCAGGAGGCTCAGACATTCAAAGCTAACCAGCACAATTTGAGACCTTGTCTCAAAAGTTTTAAAATATGAAAGAACAAAGGCTGAGATATAGTTCAGTAGTAGAGGGCTTGTTTACCACGCGTGAGGTTCACTGCCAGTGCAGCAAAGGGAGATGGGCAACTAGTGCAAGTAATGAAACTGGTGCTCAGACCCTGGGAGGGTGGCTCTGAAGCCCCTTCTTCTCTATAGCCCAGGCTGATCTCGAACTACTCACACCGATCCTCCTGCCCCAGCCTCCCAAGTGCTGGGATTACAGGCGTGCATCACCATGCCCAGCTAAGCTAGAAATTTATGAGTTTAGTAAAACCAGGCTTGATGAGACATGGACATCAGTCTTACTAAATAGATGGGTGACTTTGAGCTACTGTGAATTTTGGTCCCCAGATGACTGAAGAAACCACTCTCTGACTCCCAAGGTCATGCAGCTAGAGACAGAGCTAAGGTTCACACCTAAAAGGTTGCCCACTGCAGCCCCAGCCTGGTTTCTTAAGAGCATTAGGAGGCAAAGATGCTTCCTGCTGCTCAGGCCCATCCACTGGTATCTCCACCACTGTGCAGTCCGGTCCTCTGCTGTCTCCACTGCCCAGCTGCAGCACCTTTCTCAGCCACACAACCAGCTCAGTCCCGCAAGCATCTTACTGCATCTCTAAGTGTTCCAACTCCAATACACCCCACTTTCCCAGTTTCTGACTTTATCTTCCTCCAATCAGCTATTATTAATCTGATCTACATCTCAGTGTCTTAGAAATGGATTGCATTGCCTGTTGAGGCATGGGAAATGTGTTCTTGAGGAGAAAGGTCACTGTAAGAAAATATAAATGTTTAAAACCTGAAGCTAAAGAATCATACATATTTCTAGAGAAGGAAGTCTTAATGGTTCTCTGAATGCACAAATGATAGCCTGTGCAAAGCTTTTAAAGTGCTTCCCTGCTAATTCTAAAGGCCCGAGGTTTGTTTTCTTTGAGGTTTCTTAATGGAATCTAAACACTTCATTGTGTTCAATGGAGCAGTGAATTGAATATAAAGTGGCAGGCCTTAAAAGGAAGCCAGTGAGTTGGATTACAATTTGACAGTGTGAAAACATGTTATTATTTTGTTTTTCTCGATGGTATCGAAATGCTCTTATCAGAGATGAATCTGACCTCTTCTTAGATTGCTCTCATTTTTTTTTTTCCACTAATGGTCACACTAGCTGGGTCATCACTGTCCACCACCTTCCAGGCATCAGGCCCTGGTTACCACTTGGGGGCAGTGCATTGCCTCCTCTTCCGTCCACATTTGCCCTCCTGCCGCGTCTGCACATGATTCTTAGGCTGTTAACCTGGCTTCTAGTCTTTCTTATGAGAAAATGTTTATCATCAACCTCAGCAGTCTCTTAGAAAACAAAGAGCTGCATTCTTAACATATTGAAAAACAACCCATGGCATTCACAGTTTTCCAAAGAGCACTCATGAGTACTATCTCTCCGAAGAAGGTGGACAGGACAGGCATCTAATTGTATTTTTAGAACAGACACCTTGGCTTGGGCAAGTGGAATCCATGTTTCTACTTCTAATGGTTCTGAAGCAGCAGGTAGGTCTCTGACTCTTTAGCCAGAACTCTTTCTTCTAATCATCCTGAAATAAGATCCAGCCTTTATTCTCAAGGAAGATTATCCTTTAAATGAAAACATCAAGATGACAAATAGCAGTAAAAATAATCCAATAGAAAAAGGAAATCACATAATCACATTTCTTTTCCTCTTTCTACTCATAAAATGGTTTCAATTTCTAGGAAGAAAAAAATCATAATCCCCTTTCAGAGTTTAATATAAATTCATTTAAACATGGGAACAAACAGCTTGCTGACATCCCTTTCCTACTCTCCCACTGCCTCATGAGGCAATTTAATTAATGGGCGAACAGCCGAGGGGGTATTTTTCTCTGATACAATGGCATGAACGAGTAACATTCATCTTTGCATATAGCTCTTTGGCACATCACTCTGGCTGCATTACAGAAACAGAACAGAGTCGTATGTTTCCTGGAAAGTAATTATTTGGCAGGGATCTATCCTTGGATAGATCCACATAGCAGAAGCACTCAGGTGGCCCTCATTTGTGCCAGGGCATGGGGAGATGGCCAAGGTTGTATGTGGAAGTTGTTGTGGTGGCGGGAGTTCCTGAAGTGGGGAGGGAGACGCAGTGAGGAAAGAGACCCCTAGGGACAAGGCTATACATCATTCCTGCTTCCTCTGCTGCTGTAGTGCATTCATTAGCCACGAGACATACACTATCATGTTCAATGCTGAGCAAAGGGTTTTGCCTAGGAGCATAACAGATAAACTTTTCAAAAGATTTTTCTTAGGTGTATGCTTTGGATAAACTGATTCAAACAAGGAAGCAATTTTTAAGAGAATTTAAACATGAGCTTATGAAGCTTCTACTCTGTGCAGTGGGAGTGCCTGACAAGCTTCAAGGCTTCCAATTGAAATATTGATATAGTGCAGTGTAGAGAAATAGCTTTTAGACCTCACTTTATTGACAACATGGTCAAGGATACACAGAGTGCAAAAGAGATAGCGTGTGGGGGCACTGCTTTGAAAACTGCTCCTAAAATCATACTCAGTGCTAAAGTTTAAAGTAACTTGAGAACATGTCAAAAAATTTGCTGGAAACCTTGCCAGGATTTATTTACTTATTTATTTTAAGAGACTGGGGAGACAGGTAAACACCACCTCCAATTTTTGGCCAGTTAGGCATTTGCCCTGTGCTCCACACCAGCACTTGCTCTAAGAGATACCACACTAATTGCATTTCAATGTCTCTAGGTCAAATGGAACCTCAAGGATGGTGGGTGTTGTGTATTCCATTTAATGAAAATTCCTCAGCACTGTGGTTGTGGATTCTGTGTCCTCACCCACGCCTAGTGAGGGGCAGCAACAGCTCCTCTGTGAACCTTTTCTTTCCAATACGTATGATTGAAAGCAGGGTTTCACTAGGTACACGCTCTACTGCTGAGCAACACACGCAGCCCTTTTAATTTTTTTGAGACAGGATCTCAAGAAGTTGCTTAGACTGTCCTCAAACTTGTGATCTCCTGCCTCCGCCTCCTGAGTAGCTAGGATTATAGGCATGCACCACCATGCCTGACCCTCTGTGGACATTTAAAAAAAATTCTAGGATTTCTGTCTCAGAGGAAAACATCTTGAGGAGTTGAAAGACTTGTGGCTGTAATCTCACATCCTACATAGACTGTTAGTAGAACATGGGTCTCTTTGCAGACAGGAGCTGCTGAGGTTCTCCACCAGTGAGGCTGAGATTGCCTTTGCAGCAATTGCCTCTTGTCCCTGTGAGTGTTGTCCTTTGTGTGCTGCTCCACCGAGTGCTTTGGCTGTTTCTATCCAGCTTTTTTCTCCAGGCGTGAATTTCACCCCCATGATGCAGATTCAGTCTCCTGACTACTGTGAGGTAATTACGACAGGAGACTGGAGCAGATGCAGCAACCACTGAAGGAGGGAAAGGAAGGGTAGCGAAGGGTACTTCAGCTGCTTACTGCCTGTGTCATCCATCAGCACTGCGTGTCAAGGCAACCTGCATGTCCATACAGTTTGACTCACACATCTTCACAAAGGCACTCTGCTAGATGCGGGTCATCACAGAGAACACAGTGCTGTGCACCGAACACAATGCACTGTGGTTTCCTCCTGTTCCTAGCTTGTAAGAGAGGCATTTATCCTTTGGATCCTCTTTGGATCTTACTTTTTTGTGTATTTGCAGTATTAAACTGTATGTATGTATGTATGTATGTATGTATGTATGTATGTATGTTATGGCTGGCTCAGCCTGCCCTGGTGTGGGGCTGGCATGGCATGTAGTGCCAGGGATGGAATGGGGGTTCCTACGGTTGCCTAAGCTTGCCTAAGCAGGCGCTTTAGACCACCAGCCCAATTTTTTGTCTATTTGCAACACAAAACAGACTGATGACTTTTAATGTCTCTTTCAGCTCTAATTGTTTATGATTCTCTGTATGCAAATGCCAAAGAAAATAATACCAAACAGGAACTGTGAGGAGTTCCTGCCCTATAGTTGAACCAGGAGAATTAGTGTTACTATTTTTTCAGGCGGTTAGCACAGGGAAAGCATCACAATTAGTGCTTGATGCACACAAAAAAACCCTAGACTCTGAATAAAAAAATTACAAGTTCTAAGTCACTTGCCACAGTGTGACTCTTGAGTGTCCCTCTCAGGCTTGGCTCTCAGCCCATGGAGCTATTGGGAAGAGCCAGAACTTTTGGGAGGTGGCACTCTGGAGAAGGCTGTTGTAGCATTGGGGAGCATGCCCTTGAGGATGATATTGAGCTCCGGCTCCGGCTCTCTCTTTTGGCTTCCTGGCTGTGGTGAAGAAAGCAGCTTTCTTTGCCACACACTCCCTGCCAAGATGTACTGCTTCACTACAAGACCAAGGCAGCGGGGCCAAGTGACTGTGGGTTGACTGAGAAGAGGGGGGATGTTTTCTGTAAAGGAAGGACAGTGGAACTGAGGCAGGAAAATATGTCTCTCAAAGCATGGGAAGAAGTTAGGATCGTGTTTTTGTAATTTACAGGACTATGGCATATTAAATCTGATACTATGGGCCAAAATAAATCTCTCCTCTTTTTAAGTTTTTGAGGTATCAAGCCCCCCCCCCCAATAACAGAAAACTGGCTAAGGGATCAACAAAGAGCCACTGTGTTGTACAGAAGTGGACAAAGTCAAGATTTTAGAGCTGGATTCAAATCCCTGGCTCCATCACTTGCTAGTTGTGGGACTTTCTGTGACCTCATTTGTAAGTGAGAATCAAAAATAGTTCACAGGATTGTAGCTTAAGATTTGCACACATAGAGCTTAAGTGTGTGTGTGTGTGTGTGTGATGGGGTGTGGGAGGGTTGGTACCAGGAATCAAACTCGAGACCTTGCACTTGTCAGGCAGACACTGTGCTGCTGAGCTACATCCCTGACCTTAGTGTTTACATCTTACTAAGCATTTTGCACATCATAAGATCGTGAGATTAGTTTATCTCAGTGACTTTTTCTAAGATCTCTCAGGGAAAAGGAACAAATCTTGAGTTGCAGCTTTGTGCCAGAAATTTCCATGACTTTCTAATTTAATCTTGATGAAGCAGCTACTATTATCTAAATTTAACCTGAATTCACTTTTCCCAAATGTAAAATGAACGTGATAATACCTTTTTACCTAACCCAAGGAATGCTTATGAGGATCAGATTAATTTAATGTGAAAGGACTTTGAAAATTGTCAATGTTTTATAAATGTGAATATAAGAACTATTGCTTTATGACACACTTTATAGTACTTTGAAAGGAATGTTCAGTCACTTCACATGTATTTATTCAGATCTTGTAATTTGATCATTTATTTGGGACATTATATGCAGAGGCTTTTTTTATTTTTTAAAAAGACACATTTATTCAGTGTCATGATCAGACTATTACATTTAGCAATCAATAGCATGGGTGCAAAAAAGGTCTACACTAAAACCCAATTAGTGACAAATACAGTCCTCAAGGTTTTTGCCCATACACATGACTATTGTCTAAAACATGTCTTCTTTGTAGCAGCGAGGCCCTGCCACCACTGTGCTTGGCTGAGTTCACAAATCTGTTGTAACCTGTAGCTTACCTGCCACTTCTCTGACTGTCTTCTCCTGCTAAGCTTTTTTTCCTGGAAGTGTTTAAAACCTTCTGCCACTGCCATGCTGCTGCTGCTGCAGGAGCCACCATAGCCACCTGGATTTCATGATTTGGTAAAATACTGGCCTCTACCACCATAGGGCCCAGAGCTTCTGCCTCCAAAGTTTCTTCCCTTCATGGGTACAAAATTTGAAGACTGACTGTTGTAATTGCCAAAATCATTATAGCTTCCACCACCTCCATAACTGCTTCCACCATTACCAAACCCATTGTAACTATGTCCATTGTTATCATATTTACCCCTACCATGGTTGCCACCAAAGCCACCTCGACCACTAAAGTTTCCTCCATGACTGAAACAGTCATTGCCACCAAAACCACCTCCATGACCACCACCAAAATTTCCAGAACCACTTTGACCTCTTTGGCTAAATGAAGCACTAGCCATCTCCTGCCTCTACAGGGCTTTCCTCACTTCACAATTGTGGCTGTTCACAGTGTGTGGTTTTTTTTCTTGTTGTTGTTTTGTTTTGTGGTTTTTTTGCCTTTTTGAGACAGGGTCTCACTATGCAGTTCAGGCTGGCCTTGAGCTCACTTTTGTAGCCCAGCCTGGTCTCGAACTTACACTGATCCTCCTGCCTCAGCCTCCCAAGTGCTGGGATTACAGGCGTGAGCCACCACACCCAGCAGTGTGGTATTTTTGAATGACAATCTTGTCTATAGAATCACGGTTATCAAAGGTTACAAAAGTAAAGCCCCTCTTCTTTTCACTGCCTCAATCAGTCATAATTTCAATCAATTTGATTATTCCATATTGTTCAAAATAATCTCATAGGTGATGTTCTTCAGTATCTTCTTTAATACCACCAACAAAGATCTTCTTCACAGTTAAGTGGGCACCTGGTCTTTGAGAATCTTCTCTTGAGACAGCTCTCTTTGGTTCCACAACTCTTCCATGCACTTTGTGTGGCCTTGCATTCATGACTGCATCCACCTCCTCCACAGTGGCCTAAGTGACAGACCCAAAGCCCCTGGAATGCTTGGTGTTTGGGTCTCTCATTAGCACTCAGTCTGTGAGTGTTCCCCATTTCTCAGAATGGCTCTTCAGACTCTCATCAGCTGTTTTAAAGCTCAGCCCACAATGAAGAGCTTCCATAGCTGTTCAGGCTCCTTGGAAGACTCTGACTTAGACATGACGGCAGTTGGAAGACAGACTGATGACGCTTCCTCTGCGGTGTCCACCAGCAGAAAGGAATCTGCAGAGGCTTTAAAACCAAAGATTTCAAAATAACAGTCAGGCAACTGCTGGAGAGATAGTTAGAAAGAGCTGAACTGCCACTGAGATAGAAAGGAGTTAGAAGGACCTGGCTTAAAACATAGCATTAAAGTGAAGGACTTGAGAGGAGACATTTTGTATAAAGGGAATAGCAGGGGCTGAGGGAGAAGCAATGTCTTTTGAAGCCTATGAAGAAATCAGAATTCTTGCCTTTGTAATTTTCATGTATTCATTTATTTATTTTTTATGTATTTAGTACAGGATCTACAGGATTTCACTACACAGATGGGACTTGTAGTGATTCTCCTGCTTTATCCCAAGCTCGGGGATTTCAGGAGGGTGCCACCATGCCCGGTCTCAACCACCATCTCAACGCGCCCCGAGGGCAGAGCCAGCAAGGCTTGTGGTGCTGGGGATCCAACCTTGATCTCTGTGCTCTGCCTAAGCAGGCTCTTCCTTCTTTCCTTCCTTCCTTCCTTTCTTTCTTTCTTTCTTTCATGGCAGGACTGGGGTTCGAACTCACAACCTTGCACTTGCCAGGCAAGCACTTGTGCCATGGAGCTGTCTACCAGGCCCCTTAAACAGGCACTTTAGTCCACTGAGTTATTTGACTGACCTTGCCCTTGTAATATATAAGAACAATAAGTATTGAATCATCTATCCAGCAAATATTCACTGAGCATCTCCTTTGTGCTAGACACTCTTCTAAGTCTTCAGGTCACAGAAATGAGGTAACTGAAACGTTGAAGAGTTTATTTCTGAATGAGACTGTCATTCGACATATAAAATTGTACAGAATGTTAGAAGATAAATGCTATGGAAAACAAATACGAGCAGGGTAGGTGGTCAAGAATGACCAGAAGGAGAGGTAGGTGGCCACATGAAGCAGGGAGATGGGTCTGGGTTATACTGAGAAGGACTGCGTAAAGGCCTGAAGGAGGTGAAGGAGTGACTCAGACAAACAGATGGAGAAACAGCTTCAAGAAGGATCAAGCAGAGAAAGTGGTGGATCCTAAAATGTAGTTCCCTGTCACACATACAGTATTAACGTTAGCTGGGGATACTTCAGAAATGTAAATGTTCAGGCCCCCATGTATAAGTCATGCCAGCCCAGCCAACTACCTCAGGAGATTCTGAGGTTCCTTCAGTGTAGAGTCTCTGAGCTAGAGTTGGTCTACTTGGTTGGTCTACTTGGTTGGCACCAAGTTTGTGGCAGCATTGTACAACAAGGTCCAGATGACTAGAGTGAAATGAGGTGGAGGGAAAGAAGTAGCAGAGGATGCATGAGGTCTTGAGAGAAATGCTCTCATGCTAGAATTTGCATTTTGATCTGAAGGTCTACCTATGTTGTAATTTAAGGAGGCCCTTGCCCAAAGGGGGGATGGACAGCACCATTAGCTAGCCTTGCTTAGGTTACATGACAAGAAGTTCCAATCATAGAGTAAGAGAAAGTGCATGTTACTGAGGAGCCAAACACCTCACTATAATTAACTGTTTTATCAGCTGCTTTAAAACCTATCATTGAGAATTTCCAAAAGAAAAAGACCTGGGTTTCCCAACTGAGACGGTTTGGAACCTGGTCTCTGGGGGTTTCCATACGCTAAGCTATCATTAAACATTTCTACTCCTGAAAGAGATCATTAGGGGCATGAGCCCTTTGGATTTCAATTTCTTTTTATTTTAGCTGTGGATCTCTATGTAGATCTGTGTCCCTAAAGAAGATAATGACACTTACGGACCATAAAAATGTTTTTTTTTTTTTTTCCCCCTTAAAGATTTAAATGGAGGGGGCCGGCAAGATGGCTCAGCATTCTAAAGTGCCTGCTTAGGCAATCTTAGGCAACCACAGGGACCACAGTTTGATCCCTGGCACCACTTGCTGTGCCAGCCCCACCTCCAGGGCAGGCTGAGCTGGCTGTAACATAAATAAATAAAGTTTTAAATAAATAAAAAAAAAAGATTTAAATAGAGGGAGTAACTAGAGCTGCAATAAATGGTAGAAGCTCACACCAAAATATTTTATCTGGACAACTTGCTTTGTCTCTCAGATGCTGAAGATGATTGAGAACTATCCATAACAAGCAGCTCTTCTTTCATATTCATGCACCTGGGCACTCTGCAGTGGTCAGCTCTGTATGAACATTTAGAGTAAGAGGAGGTGAGCTGACCCCAAGGGCAGCACTCAGGAGAAGGCCTTCTGTTCAGAGAGCGATGCTTTCGAGGTGTATGAATTCTCTGATGGCAAGTCCTCTGGTCTGCAGTGGGCCAAATGAGAGAATTTTGACTTGCCTATACTGACCCGTGCCATCCTAGTTACATTCTTGTTATGGTTTATGTCTAGTTGTCCCCCCAAAGCCTCATGTAGTCATTGGGTGGGGACTTCTATAGATTGAGACTTGATCCGTGATCCCTGGAGCTTTGTATTTTAGTACTGATGGGATTATCAGTCTGAGTAGGGCTGGGACTATGGGTGTGGTCTAGGGTGGATATCCTAAGTCAGAGAACCTGATTGGAATATAAAGAGAGACAGAGAGACAGACTAGAGCGGTTGCTCTGCTGCCCTGTTTGGTTGGCTGCCTCTGTCACCATGTTGTTGCTGTTCCACCGCCATGAACTGGATGCTCTCTGCCCTGTTCCACTCAGCCTTGGGCCAGCTGAATATGGACTGAAACCTCCATTAACTGTGAGCTAAATAAACCTTTCTTTCCTTCATTTTGAGTGTCAGGTATTTGTGCCAGCAATGAGTAAAAAATAACTAAGACAATTCTTAATCTTGTTGGCATCTTCCAGTTTTATTCTCAGATTTACTGTGGAACTCTATATCTAGGATAACTCAGTGGAATAAGTGCTTGCCAGGCAAATGCAAGGTCCTCAGTTTGAACCCTAGGACCACAAGAAAAAAGAAAGGAAAACCGAAATCTAGTCAGGCACCAGACCTTGGACTGCCTCAAATCTACTTAATTTTACAGACTGGATTCTAGTGTCCAGTTCTTGCTTTTCTCAGCATCAATTTTGTCTGCCCCCGACTTTATCATCACAGTTCCCAGTAGTCACAGTCCTCTGAGAGACCTTTATTCTCAGAGGTTTCCTCTGCACTCAGGCCCATTGTCCATGGTGCTGTGGCACAGAGTGTGCAAGCAGCAACTCTGGCTGTACCTCTGTCTACTCCTCTTTCAAGGTCAGACCTGGGAGCACCTGGCATGTAGAAAACAGTTTGTAACAACGCAGTGGCCTCCACGCTTTGCGATATGCCCTTCGACCCCATTTCAGGGATCAGAAACCAAATTTGTTACAGCTGATGAATAATAATGCCACTTAGTCACGGGAGCACCGAGAAAGCCTCGCCAGGCTCTGTAACTCCAGGCAGCCTTCTGCCCCCACCACCAGTGATGAATCACAGAGGCTGCCGCCAGGGATGTGACATTTGGGGACTCTGCACACAACTTAAGACGCAGGACAAAATGAGGGAGAGAAAGGCATAGATTTGTTCAGGACAAAGGACTAACGGGTCACTAGTACCTTTTTTGTCTCCTGAGACCTATAATGGCAAATACATTCCCTTTACATTATTCATACTTGGCAGTGGAAGAGAAAATTCAGCTGGTGCCTCCTATACGCTCTCAGGAGCTCTGTGACCTACTTAGATCATGTCCCCCCACCAAAAGAGGCAGCGCTCTCTTCCTGTTTCTCTAGCACCTGAAACTCTCCCAATGAAGTTATCTTTTAAAAATGAGACAATTATATGTAAAGCCTGAGAACAAAGCCTGTTACATACACAGCATCAAATATATGCTCATCGTAATTATTATTTTTATCTCTGGTCTGCACATGAGTCCCAGGCTATTTGTCACCTCAGATGCTACTATCTTAACATCCCCTCCAAATCAGCTACACACAAACGACAAACGACGGTGACTACCATGCTGCTTCTCATTTCAGTGAAAAACAGTCGTCAACAACAAGCCCCTGAGCATCCTAATCAATTATTGCCACACGGGGTGCTATTGATGTTGTTTTTTTTTTTTTTCAAAAATTGATTCAAAACAAAACTACTCAGGGATGGGAAAATTAATTTTAAACTTAAATGCTAGCCAAATACGATATGGGGACTTTGGCTACTGATTCAAACAAGCTAACTATGGAAAGACACTTTGGAGACAACCAGGGAAACTTAATTACAGACTGGATATTCAATGATACCAAAATATTGTTGTTAATTTTGTTAGGTGGGATTGTGCCATTGCAGTTACTTTTTTTTAAGTCAGTATTTTGAGAGAACCAGAGGTGAAATAATGTGTCTGGGATGCTTTAAAATATCTCAGCAAACTGCTGAAAAAAGAAGATAAATTAAGCCAATGTGGAAATTTTTTTTTTTTTGAGACAGGGTCTTGCTATGCAGTTCATGCTGGCCTAAACTCACTTTTGTAGCCCAGACTGGTCTCAAACTCATACCAATCCTCCTGCCTCAGCCTCTCAAGTGCTGGGATTACAGAAAATATTTGTTAATAATTGAATATAGGCGGGCCTGTGGCAGTTTATTATCTTTTTACTTTATTGAATTAGCCTTTATGATTGAAGAAGGAAGAAGAAAAAAGGTAGTGGGTGTGGGTGGGGCATTGTTACTGACCAAAAGTTTTCAACAGAGAGGAAAACTCTAGACTGGGAGGCTACCGGCAATGGATTGGGCAGCTGATAGCAAAGAATGTAGCAAGTGTTGTTGAAACCTTGATCAGAAATGAAAACACTGGGCTGGTGAGATAGCTCAGTGGTCTAAAGCACCTGCTTATGCAACTGCAGGAATCAGTGTTCGATCCCTGGCACCACATGCTGTGCCAGCCCCACCCGCAGGGCAGGCTCAGCTGGCTATAATATAAATAAATAAAGTTAAAAAAAAAAAAAAAAAGAAGTGAAAACACTGGGCTCAAGGATCGTAAGAGTTTTTTCTGGTAAGACTTAATTCCAGATTTGGCATCCTGCAGAGAGGGAAGAAGACCATAGCAGGGAGAAGAGAGACATCCTGCGGCAGGAGGCCCCACTGCGCGCTGAGCACTCCCTGCCCTGGGCCAACTCTATCCAGCAGAAGGGGACTGGTCCTCGGCTAGCTTTCCCCTGTGGAAACAGAGAACATGTTGGAATGAGAAATAGGAATTATTATCACCCTTAGAGTTCACACACCCTAAAATGATAAGATTTCCTTAATAATTTTCTTTTTTTGAGGAAGTAGGGATTAAACTCAGGTCCTTGTGCTTGCCAGACAAGCACTTATTCTACTGAGCTATCTCCACAGCCCCCCTCAATAATTTTTTTGAGGTGGGGGAGATCAGCCTAGTGGTGGCTGTGGGAAGCTTAGGACAGACTCTCTCTGCTCTGAAAACATTTTTATCTAGATATCCCTCTGTATTTAAACTTTTGTCTGAAGAAGGGGATGCTCTTGCTTTTTATCTTTACAGTGAGCTTTACAGGGTTAACATTCTTGGGCTTGATGAGCCTAACATGGAAAGGACTCTGACCACATTCTCCTCTCCCATCCTGGAGCAAAACAAAGGGACTTGGGCACTGGGAGAATGAAGGAAAACTGAAATTAGCTCCTTTAAAATGTGGCTAAGTCCAGGTCCCTGAACCTAGTGGACAAATAGAAATGACCAGAGGGTATGCCTGAGCCTACTCCAAAACAGCCCTGAGATGAATGCTGGGGAGGTTATGCAAGAGAACCAGCGATTCTTTCACTCACAGCTTGGACATCTGAGATGGCTCTTCTCGAGCTCCACTCAGAAGAATCCATCAGCTTCTTACTGCATCCCTAGCAACTAAGAACACCCCTTGGGTGCCATGTTTGGCCTCAGTTCCTGAGTTTCTGAAATGTATTGAAGCAGAAACAGGAAGAATCATATTTCTGTATCTACCTCTTCCTAGTCTAGGTTTTTTATTTTATTTATTTTTTTTTTTTTGAGACAAGGTCTTGCTTGCTATGCAGTTCAGGCTGGCCTTGAATTCACTTTTGTAGCTCAGGCTGGTCTCAAATTTACACCAATCCTCCACCTCTCAAGTACTGGGATTTACAGGCATGTGCCACCACACCCAGCTTCTGTGGTTCTTAATTAATTAATAAAATAGTGACTGTACCAGACTGCCTGGAGAAAAAGACATCTCTGTGTGTAGTGGCAATGATATCATTTTCTTCCCATATTTTCTTCAGTTACTTTTTCCACTGACATTCTCCTTTTGAGAAGTACAAAGGAATTTGGTTTCCTTTCTGCATTAGTCCACTATATTTTTTTCTGACACAAGTTTATTTTTACAGAAAAGTTAGGGTACCTTTGCACTAGCGGTTCAATAAAGCACTGTTTCAAGGAGCATGTAGTAAAATAATGTGAATCATTTACATATAGAACAATGGAAACTATATCATCTTTTTGTCAGTCTTCCACTAGTTATAAGGAATGAACATCTTGGGCCAGCCTCATAGCTCAGTGGATTAAAGTGCCTGCTTAGGCACAGTGCAACGGTCAGGATTTGATCCCTGGCATGCCATGCCAGCCCCACCTGTGGGGTACCCTGGGATGGTGATTGAGACTGGGTATCTGCATGCCAGTAGTCCCAGCACTTGGGAGGCTGAAAACAGGAGAATCACTACAAATCTGATGGATGTAGTGAGACTGTGTAGACTCTTTTTTTTTTTTTTTTTTAATTCTTGTTTCAGAACCTCTGTTTGTTTATTCACTCATTTCTATGGCCGGCTCAGCCCACCCCAAGGGCAGGGCTGGCTCAGCGTGTGGTGCCGGGGAACGAACCGCGGTCCCTGAAGCAGCCCAAGCTTCCTCAAGCAGGCGCTTTAGACCACTGAGCCATCCCGCCAGGCCCAAGACCCTTTAAAAAAAAAAAAAGAAAAGAAAAAAAAGAAAGAAAGAAATGAAAACCTTAGTTGAGAATGTGTGCTGTTATGCTTTGTGTCTAGATGTCCCCCTAAAGCCTTAGGCAGTGATAGGACTTTTTTTGGAGGTTGGTGAATCTACAGTGTGCAACGCTGAGATTAAGGCTGGGTAATTGCTGTATCAGTTTAATGACTGGATTGGCACTGTCCTTATTCCAGCAGTCTGGATAAGATAAAAGCAGCAGAAAGAGGCTTGTCTTCCCCTTTGCCCTTGTTGCTTTTGCTGGTTTCTGCCACTATAAACAGTTGCCCCTTGGAGCCAGCCAAGTAAGGACTGAAGCCTCTACAAACTGTGAGCTAAATAAACCTTTTCTCCTTTAACTTTGGGTATTGGGTGCTTTGTCCCAGCAATGAGAGATTGCAAATTTGAGGCCAGCCTGAGCGATTTAGTGACTTAGTGAGAACCTGTCTCACAAGAAAAAAAAAATTAAATTTCCTTAATGAACTAGAGGTATAGCTTAGTGCAAGGGCTCTGAGTTAAACCCCTGGTACATACATACATACATACATACATACATACATGGAAGAAAGAATCTTGGACAACACTAGACTAATTCAGACAGTCAGAGAGCATAGCAAGAAAAGGACTTTACCTGGAAATGGGGTGGCTCCTCTTTTGGTAGCATGCTCCTTTTGAGTTTGTGTGACAGAGGGTCACTCACCCCTTTTTCTCATGTCCCAGTAAAGCTGTCAATCATAGTATCCTATCCCTCTTCTGGCTCCATGGGGGAATATGATGACTCAACTTGGCCAATTCAAGCACACCATGCTTCTGACCACTGTCATCAGTTGACTCAAAGAGGCCAGTTGGACAGTCCAGAGCTGGCACTGCACAGTGCCACAGAGCTCTTTTTCTCTGCAACTGATATCTTGGCTGGTTCGGATCCCCACTGCAGTGACCCCTGGCCTGGATCCTAGGTATGTTCACATTCCTGATAGCCAGCCAGGACCACTACTTCCTGAGCTAACGAGCATAGTCAGGATTCCAGGGAAAGGGAATGTCCTGTGGTTTGTCAACCAAAGCCAGGCCTCACACGATACTTTTTGAACTGCTGAAGTTAGGAATGAGCCAATCCACCTGAACAGAGAAGGCTTCTGAGGTATAATAAGAAATACACATATTTCATCTCCCCCACCCCATCTTCAGGATTAGAAACTCGAATTTTCAGCCCCACCCCCATCCTCTAGGGAGGAGAAGAAAGAAGAGCAGAAGATTGAGTTAATAATCCTGCCCGTGTAACAATGTCACCATAAAAAGTACAGAGTTTGGCGAGCTTTCAAGCTGATGAACAAGAAAGCATTCATATGCCAGGAGAATGGCACAACCCCGAATTTCACAGGAACACGGGCTCCTGTGCTGGGGATCCTGCCAGACATCACTCTATGAATCCCTTTATGTGACTGTTCATTTGTATCTTTTAATATATCCTTTGTAATAAACCAGTAATCTAAGATGCAAACTGCTCTCCTGCCTTATGTGAGCTGTTATGGCAAGTGACAAATCATGAAGAAGGAGCCCCAGGAACCTCTGTTTGGGAACCAGGTCGGACAGAAATTGTGGGTGACCCAGGACACTCCCCCAACTTAAAAATGATGTTCAAAGTAGTAGGCCAGGGACTCAGTCTTTTGGGGGACAAAGCCATTAATTGGTGAAACTTGATAATTCTGGTTTTTTTTTTTTTTTTTTTTTTTTGTCTTTTTTTGTCTGTGCAGTTCAGGCTGGCCTTGAGCTCACTTTTGTAGCCCAGTTTGGTCTCAGATTCACAACAACCCTTCTGCCTTAGCCTCCCAAGTGCTGGGACTACAGGTGTGTGCTACCATGCCCAGCCACTAACTCTTGGTAGATGGAGTCAGAATGGAGTGAAATTATAGGGCATCCAGTCAGCATCTGTTAAGAAATGAGGAATTGCTTGGTATGGGGAGAAGAAAATACCATGCATCTAGTGTTGGAAGCTCTCTGTGTAGAGTGTGCATATGGAGGATAAACAGTTTGTTCTTCCTATAGAGAGCCAAAGAGAGACTCAGGACAGCAGGAGGATTCAGTCTTAGAGACCTGATCTCTGTGCTGAGACCTAAAGCTCATTCAGGTAAAGTAATACTGATGGGCTTTTTATTTATTTATTTATTTATTTATTTATTTTTTCTTGTTTCAGAACCTTTATTTGTTTATTCACTCATTTTTATGGCCGGCTCAGCCCGCCCCAAGGGCAGGGCTGGCACAGCATGTGGTGCCGGGGATCGAACCGTGGTCCCAGAAGCCGCCCAAGCTTTCCCAAGCAGGCGCTTTAGACCACTGAGCCATCCCGCCGGGCCCCTGATGGGCTTTAGCAGATCACAAGAAAGACACATTTCCAGGGGTGGGGGAGATAGCTAGCTATGTGGCACAAGTGCCTGCCTGCCATGTGCAAGGTCGTGAGTTCGAACCCCAGTCCCCCACACACACAAAAAATAAAATCCTTCCCACTTTCTGCCAGGCTCAGTGACACATGTCTATAATCCCAGCATTTGGGAGCCTAAGGCAGGAAGGAGGATAGTTTCAAGTTCAAGATCAGCCTGGGCTACAAAGTAAGTTCAAGGCTGATTTGAACTTGAACTGTGTAGAAAGACCTGGTCTCAAAAAGACAAAAAAAAAAAAAAAAAGGAAGAAAGAAAGAAAGACTCACATTTTCCTTTTCCTATGGTGACAAATGATGATGCTGAAGTAGGGACAGCATAGTGGGATGTATGCACCTGGCGTTCAAGCCATGGGCAGTGCCACTCAGGGGTCCAGCTCTGGAAAGGGGTTAGGGGCATGGACAGGCCTGATTTCACAGGTTGCTTTCTAGGGTGTTAGCTGGGTTCTGAAGAAACAAGGCTTTCTATCTGGGGAATGGTGTGGGATAACACTGAACCATGAAAGGTTTTTAAGGAGACGGGAGACTAATCACAAAGCACTCCACACCATATGATCCAGTTTTTAAATACAAGAAGAAAAGATGGACCAATACACACCAGCATGTTCATTCTCTCTCTCAGTGATTCATGTGATTAATGGTCAGGAATACTCTTCTCCAGAAATAAATTGCATCTGTCCCCAGTTACTCAAATGCAACTTTATTTAGTGTTTTTATTCAAGCAGGAAACTATTGCACTGTCAGTTCCAGAGGTCTTGCTGAGTTATAAAATTGCTAGGCTGCGATTCTCCCTCCTCACCTTTGTAGAGTCGTAGGATTAGACAAGACCACTCCACCACACTCCTCTTGAGAGTCCATTGTTGCTAGCTTCCATCTTTACCAGTCACAGCAATAACATAGGTAGTTACAGAGGAGCAAAAAGAATGTAATTTTTTTTTTTTTTTCTTTCAGAACCAGGGATTGAACTCAGGCCCTTGCACTTGCCAGGCAAGTGCTTGTTATACTGAACTATCCCTCCAGCCTCCCAAAAGAATGTAACTTGTTTTAACAATGTTAACAGTTTTGGGATTTATCTCCACCCCGAACAGGAAAACATGTTGATAATTTTTTTAAAGTATGTAACTAATTTTATCTAAGGAGAAATTAGCTGAAAAAGGCTAATTTTGTCTAAGGAGAAAAGGAAGGAAGGAAGGAAGGAAGAAGATACTACACTGCCCAGGGAGGAGCTAGGAAGAGTGGATGAAGATGAACTGTAGTGTCCTCTAGATGTTAGATAGGCTGTCACAACTTTTAAGCACCTCTCTGAAAGACCACAGTGTTTATCCCAACCGTTTCTACAAGAATGCCTCAGAAATAACAGCTTCACCAGAGACAATCTAGAAGGTGGAGGCAGGATACTCTTTGGACTCAGAAATCTTACAAGGCAGCCAAAAAAATATGGAGAATCTCAGGTGGGTTAAGAATCCACTCACTGTCTGTAGAACTATTATGAGGACAATATGCAATGTGTCAACTGTTAAAAAAAGAAAGGGGGAAAGAAAAGAAAAAGTAATGTTTATTGAAAGTGTTAATGTTTAATTGTTTGATCACTCTTATATACCTATATCTATCAATCTAAACTGATCTGATGATGAAAGTATGTAATATAACCGTTGTTAAATTTAAATACTAATAAAAAATTTTAATAATAAAAAAAAGAATCCAGTCACTGTCTCGAACATTTACTGGAGGCAAGTGGCAGAGAAGGGCTTTCTTTTATTTTTGCTGAAAGAAATGGTCTATTTTATGAGACCACAAGGCCATTTGACCTTTTAGCTAGTTCTATTGGGGGAGACATGCACTGAGCTTACCCAGACCATGTATCTACTTTATTCTTGAACATGCTGTTTAGAATTTGACTGGATGTGGTGGCTCATGCCTGATTATAGGGACTCTGAGAGCCTGAGGCAGGAGGATCACAGGTTTCCCTGCCTGAGCAACTTAGCAAAAATTCATCTCAAGATAAAACATAAAATGGACTGAAGAATGTAGCTCAGAGTGAAGGCCTCAGGTTCAACCCCCTCCCCTGGGTTATAATTTTATCTTTGTATGTGGGATTCTTTCTTTGCACCCCATGTGCTTCTTTGACCTTCTTTAAGTAGTTCGTGCTATCTACTATCAGAGGGCACTGGAATGTATTAATAACAGAATTCTGCAGATAAAGCCTAATCTGTAATTGTCACTGTTATCCACAGAACGTTTGGAGCCTGCTGCCCACTGACCTACCTCCTGACAGGGTTGTACTGCTTCACTTGGATCCTTCTGGATTTTTTAATCCTGTAATGCTAATGAAAGCTCTATCCAATTTATGACATCCCACTATAAAAATGTTGGCACACATAGCCCTTTCTTATCGTCTTGGCTGGCAATAAAATAGTCTATGATTCTAGTTAGAAATGATTTCTACTTGAGGGATTTTTTAGCTAGAGGTGACTTGTTTCTTTATATCTATTCTCGTAGCCATCTGAGTTTTATGTGTTTAAATATTCTCCTGTCAAAGAAAATAAACCAGACACAAGTGTAACCTTTGACCAAGGTATTCGAGGGAGACACAGAATACTTAAGTTGGATTACTTAATATAAAAATAAGATTATGTTCTCCTACTTTGCACTTTGCTTTCAGCTACCTTTTGGACACATAATACCAAAACTGTTTCAGGGGGTCAGGGGTAAGCATATGAATTCCCTGAAATAGAACAACAATGAACAATCAGCAAATAAATATGTTTTAAAGCATTCCTACCTGAAAAGGTAACAAAATATCAGTTTTAGACTCTACCTTCTGAAACACAGCACCTTTATAAAACAGATTAGGATTTTTCCTTTTTATAAAAGAGCCTTATTCCTTTAAGATATTCAGGTAGAAATAAGCAAGTATTAGCATTATACACAAGATATCGGACAGCCAACTATCGGATTGCCCAGATATTTTTTAGTTTTAGCACAGAAAGACCTGTGTTCCAGGAACCCCCTCTGTCTGAGACAAATTGGAACATTTAGTCACCATAAAGTAAACAAGGTTGTAAGTCTTTAGCTATGGTCAAAATCTTTGTGCATGTCCATATATTTATTTTTATGGTGGGTGCATGCCACTTGTCTCTATTTCTTTGTCTATTAGTAAAAAAAGGGTTAAAATCTTCAACCTTCCACTCAGAATTGTTGTAAGAAACTGCTTCAATTCATCGCTAGGCAATTTGCAAATGTGAGATACTATAAAATTATAAATAATAGCTTGGCAGTGATTTTAATGTAGCTAGTAGACCTAACCTGGCTGACGCCAAGGTCTTGCTGTGTAACCGTTAGAGCTTTCTCTATGAAGCAAATCTATCCCATTGTGAGCAATTTTTTATTTCTTTCATTCCTGCTAATGCAAGGCCACCTCTCAGGACAATACAGGGCAACCTTGGCTCCATTTTTTTTTTAACCCAGCTGGATGCAGCCAAATTATGGGCTGCTTTTTAGGTGGAGCATATTTTTGTGGGCTGTGGGAGACCTGTAATTCTTTTTCTCTCTCTCTCTCTCTTTCTTGCAAAACCATTTATAGCTTTGGGTGATGTAAAATCCACAGGGTGCCTATAACAGTGTCATGCAGCCAAAGGGCTTCCCGCATGACCCATCTGGGACACAGTGGAGCCAGGGCCGCGCCTAAGTCTCGGTCCACCCCTTCTCAACTCCTCCTGGCCCTCCCCTGAGCAGGGCAGCAGCCTACACACTTCTACTCTTTCACCACATGTAGTACACAAACTCAGTTTCAGTCTGTTTTCCTCTTATCGAGAAAACTATTGTTTGATGCAATGTATCCATCCATCCATAAGCATGCAAATCTGTCTGATTTGCTTGCTTCAGAACCATGGCAACAGCTCAGTTTTGTGCAATAGTTCTTGATTAAGAGGCAAAATCTCCATTTTAGACCCAGCTCTGCCATGGCCTTGCTGAGTGAGAAATCTCTGGCAAATTGCCCAACCAGGGCTTCTGTTTCCTCATCTGTCCAACAGAAGAGTGGTGTTAAATGCACTTAAGATGTCATTAGCCTCTAGAGCCCAAGGATTTAGTACAAAAGTGCTAACTGAGAGGGGGAAACAGAAAAGGAAGAGATAAAGAGAAAAGTGTATGCAATAAAAAGGAAGCGGGGTATTGAAGAGGAAAACTGGCCAGGGAGAGATCCTCAACCAAGCAACCGTCAGGAACAAAGGTGATGTAGAGAGCTTAACGTAAATTCTTTTTGAAAAGACAGTATTAAAAAGTTGTTTCTCAGGAAGCAACTCAAGAAACCCATTCAATTAAAGTTCTTTACAAATGGCTCATTTTCTTAAAAAAGAAAAACCATAAAAACAACACTATACTTCTATAGCTCTCAGTGGGAGACCTCAAATTTAGCAAACAGGTCCCCAAGTGCAGGCTGTTAGAAATTACTACACACGGCTGCACTCGGAGGGAACAGGCAACCAGAGCTCATTCGTACTGCCTGAATTGGCCTCTGTGCTGAACTCTATAACCCTCGCACTTTGTTCTTTATTGTAGAGAGCCAGGAATTTTACATTATAGAGATCTGATAACTCCGTGATAAAGGATCTCATTAACTGAAGCAGGCTCCAGAGGAAGGTTATTTACCACCAGAATGCTTCAGTTCTTCCTGTGTTGTTTTGTTTTTGTGGGGAGGGGGCTGTGAGAGGGGGGCTCAATTACTTCTGTTTATTCCCTTTTCCCTAATTAAGTTCTTGGGTATAGTCCACAAAGGAAAATAACAATAAATAGCCAGTTATAGAGTCTTCTATCCTAGAATCTCCAAGGGTATGCACAATAGTAATAATGATTAGAGAATTCACTTTCTTATTTTAAAGTTCATGTTGGCCAAGTGTGGTGGCATAGTCACACGATCCCAGCATTCAGGGAAGCTGAGGCAGATGTCCACATTCCAGCTGGACAATTAGTGAGACTCTGTCTCAAACAATCAGAAAGGGACTGGGGATGTAGCTCAGTGGTAGGACACCCTCGAATTTGATCCTCTAGCATCGTACATACTTATATACATACATATGGAATTCATGCATACAGACACAATTCACGTTGACACCTACAAATTTCTCCAAGTCGGTTCCCTCCCTGACTTTGACTGAAACTGCCTCCACATTCCTGCACTCAAGCAAGTCCCTTACATGGGGTCTGTGCACAAATTTACCCCGGTCCAATCTCTGGTTACCTTTCATCCCACGTGCCAGCAGCCTTTAACATCCCTACTCTCTACTCCTTCTAGAAACCTGCATTTCAATTCTTGCATATGATCTCAATTACTTAAAAACAAAACAAAACAGCAGGTCGTGGTGCTGCACACCTATAATCCCAGAACTTGGGAGGCTGAAGCATTAGGATCGGTGTGAGTTCAAGATCAACCTGGGCTACAAAAGTGAGCTCAAGGCCAGCCTGAACTGTATAGCAAGACCCTGTCTCAAAAAGACGGAAAAAAAAAAAAAAGAGAAAAGATGTTCTTTAAAAAAACAAAACAGTTTAGTAACATACACATTTATAGAGCACAGTGTGACATTTTGATATATGTACACCATATGTAAAGATCAGATCAGGTTAACTGGCACATCAATGATCTCATTTATGATTTAAAAACTTTTTGTCATGTAAAATTATACAGAAGTAGAGAGGATGGTGTAATAAGCTCCCATGTACCTATCATTAATATTTTATGCTATCAAGTTAATTTATGCCCAATTCTATTTGAAGCCTGAACTGATCATTTCAAAAATTTCCCTCCTATGTACAGTGGCATTAGTTTTGATAATACTTGTGAAGTGAAAAATAACCATAATAATGCTCACCATAGAAATGCAAGTAAAATTTTCTCTTACTGAACTTCACATACACAATTACGCCAGTACAAAAAATAAAATAGGCTAGGTACAGTGGGTCTGGCACACGTAGTGCCATATTTGGGGGGCTGAGCTGAAGCAGGGAATCTTTCTTTTTTAACCTGATTTTTTGGGTTCATTTTAGATACATGTGATGATCACATTGGCTACAGAAAATCTGTAGCTGTACATGATATAATCTGGTTCTTTTATTCTTTCTCATTCCCCCACCCTCCCGTAAAACCCTCCTCCCTTCTTTTTTTTTTTTTTTTTTTTTTTTTTTTTTTTTTTTTG